>JALIGW010000001.1:153144965-153209965 GCA_023053685.1 Diadophis punctatus similis
GGCCCGCCCCTCCCACTCACTCCTTCTCTCCTCCTTCTCGGGCTCATACACACAGAGCAAACATGAGAAGGAGGCGAGAAGCAGCCAGGTTGAACACTAGAAGACTTGGCCGAACTTTTCTGTCAGTTCTGTGGGTGTGCCCACAGAACCAGTAGGGAAAAAAATTGAATGTCACCCCTGGGTGGTGCCCATCTCTGTTTTAAGTCCATTGAGCCAGGACTGCCTGGAGACATTTCTGAAGTTTTGTAGCTAGTATGACATCATGGAGCACTGTTACCTTCCCACCATAGTGGTACCTATTTATCTACACACATTTGCATGCTTTGGAACTGCTGGGTTAGCAGGAGCTGGAGCAAGGATGGGAGTGCACCCCATTGTGTGGCACTCAGGTCTCGAACCTGGATTGCTAGCTTTCTAGGTGACGATCCCAGAGTCAACCACTGAGACACCGTGCCGCCCCTCTTTTAGATGAAGCTGTGAAAATATAATCAGTTACAGGCTGGCTATAAGACAATAAAAATCAAGACTGCTAATAAGATAGAGACAATTGTGAGTGATCCATTTGCCACCGGAGGTGATGTTTGATCCTTTTCTGGACAAATTTACACTTCTTGGTGATCAAGCTCCTAGTCTAGAATGCTCATTGATTTTGCTTTGGCCCAACAGGCAGCAGCCTCATCATAAGCATTTCTGCTAACAAAGCACTTTCATATTTGTCAAAGAAAATAGTAAGTGTTGGCAGGATGCTTGATGCTACTTCAGAGGTTCTGGAAACAAATGTGACTTACTGCCTACTTGTTTTACTGCTTAACTCTAGTTGGCAAATATCCCTCCATATATCACTTCACACATTCTTATAATTATCAGAATCTGCGCTTTTTTTGAATAAATAATCTGGAACCGGAGCCAAGTCGATCCACATTTCTGGTCATCAAAACTCTAATTAAGCAAAGTGTTTCAGAGACATCAGTGACATGCATGCTAATATATTCATTTTTGCATAAACATGACTACGTTTGTGCATCCTTTCCTTCACATGGTATATGGGTTTTTTTTATCAATATTTGGATAGTTTGACGTTCTTGCTGTTTAGAAAATGTATAAACGATCAAAAGATATTTTTTTAAAAAAGCTGCAGTTTTTTTTTACTGAAATTTGAAACATAAACTGGAACTTAACAGAAAACACATGAGGGAAGATATACAGAAAAAATACACAGGTAATTTTCAACATACAGCTATTTGTGTAGCAACTGCTTGACATTACAGCAGCCCTCAAAAAAGAGACATGATCAGACTTCTCACTTAAGACCATTGCAGGATTGCCAAGGTCACAGAATCATATTTTGGGTGCTTGGCAACTGGCAAATATTCACAATGGTTGCAGCATTCCCGGGGTCTTGTGATCATCATTTGTGACCTTCCCAGGAAAGTCAATGGGAGAAGCTGGGTTCACTTAACAACTGCTTGATTCACTTAGCAAATGCAACGAATCACTTAACAACTAGGGTAAAAAGGTCATAAAACCAGGCACGACTCACTTAAAAACTGCCTTGCTTAGCAACGAAAATTCTGCTCCCAATTGTGGTCATAAGTCAAGGAGTACCTGTATACACTGTATACAGGTACTCAAGGTTCAACTCAGCGGTGAAATCTACTTATTGCATTTTTCGGAGTATGAGAAGCACCGGAATATTTGTATTTGTATTTGTTTATTTGTCAAGCATATATGATTATAAACAAAGTATAAACAGTAAAACATGATTGAATATATATATAATAGTACAAGCATGAATAAGAGTAAAAGAGGTAAGAATATATGTGAACATTAGGA
Source organism: Diadophis punctatus similis (assembly GCA_023053685.1). Lineage (NCBI taxonomy): Eukaryota > Metazoa > Chordata > Lepidosauria > Squamata > Dipsadidae > Diadophis > Diadophis punctatus. Next base: position 153,146,799 of record JALIGW010000001.1, read on the forward strand.
CAGGAACGGTAGGCACGATTGTGCGCTTATGCACGCACCTTAGTTTTGGGGGAGGAAATTAGGGAAAAAACCTACCTACCAGGTATTCATCTGGCTAGCGTTCTTAGTCTGGTCAGCTTCAGCACATTATTTTATCCCCTGGTTAGGGCTGGAAAAAAATCTTCTTCGGAAGGAATAGCAATGAAAACAAGCCTGCAAAGACTTAGGGCTGGAAAAAACTTCTTCGGAGGGAGTAGGAATGAAAAAATCCTGCAAGCCTAGAAGATCATTAGCACCTCGTTAGGGCTGAAAAAACCTTTTTCCGGAGGCAGTAGCAATGAAAACAAGCCTGCAAGCCTTTAGCACCTCGTTAGGGCTGAAAAAAAAGCTTCGAAAAAGCTACATTCGGAGTATAAGACGCACCCAAATTTTCAGCCTCTTTTAGGTGGGGGAAGATGCGTCTTATACTCTGAAAAATATGGTTCCTTTCCTACCGTTTCGGATGTGCATGATTTGCACATACACATGCCACTGTCATGTGCACTTTTTCACCCTCTGTGCATGCACAGAAGGCTTTGCGCATATGCATAGGGTTATAAAAAGAAAATGGCGGTGTCCGGGCGGGTGAGCGGAGCCTCATGCTACCGCTGCTACCGGTTCTCTAAACCACCGGGCGCCGCTGCTACCAGTACGCCCGAACCGGGCCAAACTGGTATCATTTCACCCCTGGTTCAGCTGCTATATTCCTAGCAACTACATTGTTGTTTTTCACATACTATGCCTGGACACTGCAAAAATGATCTGCAAACCATTCCCCCGCCCCCTTCTTGGTATTTTTGTACAAGAAGTAAAATTATTATTATTATTTTTTTACAACGGAATGTTATATATATATTGCAGACTCATTTCTCATGCTGTGGAATCCACTGCTACACAGCTGACTTTTCCTTCCTCTTCCTCTCCAACATCCCCACACATCTTAAAAGCAGAGTATGGGACATAGATTATTAAGGGTTTATTTGTCCACTTTCTGTCAAAAGACTGCCTTTATTTTTTAATATACATGCTATGTCAAAATAACTAACTGAAAAGGTGCCAAAATATTTACATGCAATGAATCCTTCATTCCACAAACCTCAGACACAACAGACAAAATTTCCATTGCAAATATGTAATTTTGTGTTATTTGCATAAGGCTATTATTAGGCACATGATGTAAAATAATATAATTTACATCACATGCATAATAAAATTGCTGCAGGCATAGTCCTCTCTAATGGACTATCAGGATCAATGGATTCCAATTCCCACCAACTAGTTTGTTGAATCGAATTTTCACAACTACATATTACGCTATTAATAATGTGATGAAAGGAAAGGGGGAAAGGCGAAGGGAAGGGAAAATCTTTTTAAAAATATCTGGATATTTTGCCCAAATTGTCTCCAGATTTTTAATCATCTTAGAGAAGAGCAGCTAAAATGATTAAAGGTTAGAGATTAAAACATATGAAGAACAGTTGCAGGAATTGTGTATGGCCAGTCTAAAGAAAAAAAGGACTACGGGTGACATGATAGCAGTGTTCCAGTATTTGAGGGACTGCCACAAAGAAGAGGAGGTTAACTTGTTTTCCAAAGCACCAGAAGGCAAGACAAGAAACAATGGATGGAAACTAATCAAGAAGAGAAGCAACATGGAATTAAGATGAAACTTCCTAACAGTGAGGACAATTAACTAGTGGAACAGCTTGCCGTCAGAAGCTGTGGGTGCTTCATCACTGGAGGTTTTTAAGAAGAGGCTGGACAGTCACTTGTCTGAAATGGTATAGGGTCTCCCGCTTGTGGAGGGGGTTAGACTAGAAGGCCTCCAAGGTCCCTTCCAGCTCCATTCTGATTGATTGGTTATTAATGTTCTTTTCCTTTCACCTTTGTTGGGGAAAAAATCAAGTATTACAAAACAACAAATTTCAATAATCTATTGCTGTAATCCATATACAGATTTACCTTTGCAATGTTTTAAAATATTTTTGGCCATCTTCCATATGTAAAATGCCTATAATTCTTGATGCCTTGATAGAGTCCAAATCCTTAGCATATAATACTACATACATCTTTAATATCCATTAAGGAATGTATAACATGTAGTAGTCAGCAAAACTTTTTCTTATAGCAACCTCATTCTAAGATTAAAGAAGACTAATTTCACAATCTTTAAAGACTATTGATTTACAAGATCAGGAATTTCAAGCTCACTATTTCAAAAATCTGATCAATAATTAATATTAATTGAACAATTCCATCCATTTTGTATAAAAATGAATTATTGACTTCCAGAGCATAGCTAATTCACTAAACTTGTAACAGATACGCAAATTTAGAAGCAATCTTGGCAGCAGAACCAAATAATCTAAGTAACAAATGTTTAAATTGAACAAATTGCCAAGATCTATAATGTATAAACATTGGTGTTAATTGGGTTGTATAAAATTTTGAAAATATTTTTCAATAAAACTACAGTGGTACCTCAGTACTCATCGTTAATTGGTTCCAGGAGGCACAATGTGTACCAAAAACAATGAGTACCAAACAAAATTTCCTCCCAAGGAATAATATAGTGTGTAACAAGGCAGCCAACACCAACAAGTTCTAATTTATGTGTTGAGTACCAAACAAATGATGAGTACGGGGACAACATTTTCACGTCAAAATACACAGAGTACCAAATTTGGTGTGTTTCAAAGCAGTTGAATATCAAGGTATCACTGAAAATCAGATCAAAAGATATAACACAAGAATAATACTTAATGTTCTTGAATATTACGATCAACATATTGAAAGCCAGGCAGCATTAATATTTATTGACGCCCAGAAGGCGTTTGATAATCTTTATTGGAAGTTCTTCACAACTTTATTTGAAAAAATGGAACTAGGGAATAAATTTACGGGACTAATCAAAGCAATTTATAATGAACAAACAGCTAGAATAATATTTAATAACGAAGTAACAGAGAAAATAAATATAAGTAAAGGAGTTCGACAAGGCTGCCCCTTAGCCCCATTAATATTCATTTTGGCATTGGAGATACTTTTAAGAGAAATTAGAACTAATCAGGAAATAAAAGGAGTGAAAATAAAAAAAGAGGAATACAAAACCCAGGCCTTTGCCGATGACATGGTTATTATTTTGGAAAATCCAATTGAAACGGGACCAAAACTGTTAGAAGAAATTGAAAAATATGGAAAGATTGCAGGTTTAAGGATAAATAAGGAAAAAACAAAAGTAATAACTAAAAATTTAACGGCAAAACAAAAGGACAACCTGGAAAAAATATTAGGAATTAAAACTGTTAAAAAGGTAAAATATTTGGGACTGTGGTTAACCGCTAAATGTACAACAATAAAAGAAGACAACTATTCAAAATTAATTAAAGAAATTAAAAAAGATTTAGAAAATTGGTCAAAACTGAGTTATCTTTTATGGGTAAAATTGCAACCATTAAAATGAATATACTCCCCAAAATTTTATTTTTATTCCAAATTGCTCCGGTAAAACTTAAAAAAGAGTTTTTTGTAACATTAAATAGAATTATACATAAATTCATCTGGTCAAAGAAAAAAGCAAGAATTAAAACAAAACTCCTACAGGATAGTAGAAGAAGAGGCGGATTTGGATTACCTGATTGGGAGGTGTATCAACAAGCTGCCAACCTAATCTGGATTAAAGATTGGATATTATTAAGAAACAAACGAATTTTAACAATAGAGGGCTACGACCTACAGATAGGTTGGCATGCATTTTTGGCAGATGGGAAACATACTACACATTCGTATTTTCACCGCCATCAAATAAGAGGACCTCTCTTAGAAAGCTGGATTAAGATTCAAAAGCAACATTATATAAAGCTCCCAAAATGGATCTCCCCAGTGGAAGCGGTTATTTACCCAAATTTATTAAGTGATAAGACAGTAATAACCTACCAACAAGTATTGGATGATTATGATAACCTTAAAATGAAACAAGATCTTAATGAGTCCGGTATACAACTAGATTGGTGGCACTATCTGCAGGTCCAATCTAGATATAGTAAAGATAAACAACTTGGTTTCCAAAATATGAATGGCCTAGATAAAATATTATTAGGTACTGATGGAAAAATATTATCGAAATTATATAGCTATCTGTTAGAATATAAATTGTTTGAAGAAACTGTTAAAGGATCAATGATAGCTTGGGCCCAAAACTTTGGGTATAATATACATCTTTCTGAATGGGACAAAATTTGGGAACAGAACTACAAATTAACCTTGGCAATACCTTATAAAGAGAACATCTATAAAATGTTTTATAGATGGCATCTCCCTCCGGCCCGACTGGCAAAAATGTTTACTAAATTATCTCCTAAATGCTGGAAGTGTAAAATAGAAAATGGAACATACTACCACCTTTGGTGGACTTGCCCCCAGGTGAGAATATTTTGGAATAAGGTTAAAACTATAATAGAACAAATTATAGCACAAAGTCTTGAATTAAAACCAGAATTATTCTTACTAGGCATATTTAGGGGAAAATTTGATGAACAAGATAGATATTTAATATTACACATTACTACAGCCGCTAGAATTACTTACGCACAAACTTGGAAATTGGACTCAATACCAACAATGATAACTGTGGTCAATAAAATTTTGGAAGTAGCAGAGATGTGCAAGTTAACGATGGAAATTCAGGACAAAGAAGAGACAGATTTTTATAAAACCTGGGATAGATGGTATAATTGGCTTGGACAAAAAAAATACAGAAATCTATTATAGTATAACTTCTTGCAATGACATAACAAACTGTAGTTTATTTCATATATTATGATACTTTACCTCACTTTCTGACTGAAATAATGTTTGCAAACAGCAGGATGAATTGGGTAAATTAGCTGTAGAAAGATTTATAATGTATAAATACAGATATAATATATAATCGAGTGTATAAAGACTAGTAGTAGTAGCTAATAGGCTGTCAAAGAAGCAGGATATCACTTTTATGGTTTGTATTAGTCGGTGTTATGTTTGTAGTCGACTGCGTATGTTATTTGCTTACTGTAGTGTTTCTACAGTTTTTGTATTTGGTTTTTTTGTGTTTATTTTTGTTGTTGTGTGTATTTAATTGTTATGTTTTTAAAGGAAAACTCAATAAATATTATTTTATAAAAAAAAAAAGAAAATCAGATCAAAATAATAATAGTACGAGTAGCCCTGTTTTCCAAAATAGATTTACCTGCTATTTTAAAGTGAGGATTATTTCATTGTGCGAGCTTTTCATGAATCAAAAAATAGTATTCAAAGATTCAAATTGTAAACTCTCTGTTTCAATCAATAGCTGAAACCCCTAAAAAATTAAAATTGAAAGGTAATCTTTCAGATATGGAAAGCTAAATGTAGCTTTCCTGAAAACAATTGAAACATATACAGTAAAAACCTTGAACTCATTTGGAACTTGTGTATTCACTTCAAATAATAAGATGATGTAGAGTACAGAGAGGCAACATCTTTATTAACTGCTCTGTTTTGTTTCAGGGTTTTTTGTACAAAAGCATAGCACGTTTTGTTTATATTAGTCTTGTTTGGAAATCATGGTTTTGTTTAGAGTTGTTTGGAGAATAAAAGGCAGCTCTCTTATCTATATACAGTATATAAAGCTGCTGAAACATATGACTTTTTAAAAAAAGTCACTCAGATGAACTTCTGGATCACATTTATTATTTTCTTCACAAGATGCACTTCTGTAAGTAAGATTGACTCATATCCATTTATTTAATGTTTTATGGTTGTTCTGTGGTAATTAAAATTATGAAGGCTATAGCTCATATTCCAACTTGAAGGGATATGATTATCAACCATAGGTCTCTGACATATAAAAGAAACTTAACTCTAGTTTGTTGCCAAATAAGGATAGCATAACTGCATTTGGGATAGACTTTAGAAATAACTAAACATAATTATTTGGAACAATCATCTAGCTTCTGGTGAATGGCAACAATGAGGACTCTTATATGGAGTCATTGCATTAAAGAAATACTTTACTTTCTTTTCTTTGGCCAAAGAACTAAATTAGAAGAGCTAAATATTTGGGGAAGGGGTGAAATTCAATTTTTTTTCCCTACCGGTTCTGTGGGCATGACTTGGTGGGCATGGCAGGGGAAGGATACTGCAAATCTCCATTCCCACCCCATTCCAGGGGAAGGATACTGCAAAATCCCCATTCCCTCCCCACTCCTGGGGGAAGGATATTGCAAAATCCCCATTCCCACCCCACTATGGGGCCAGCCAGAGGTGGTACAGTATTTGCCGATTCTCCGAACTACTCAAAATTTCTGCTACCGGTTCTCCAGAACCTGTCAGAACCTGCTGAATTTCACCCCTGATTTGGGGGGTAGGGGGAAATCACAAAAGAACAGCAGTTCAATTAAGTGTTTGGCTAGAAATGTTGTATAATTTTGACTAGCCAGCACCAAGTTGGCCAATGCCTTGCCAGAATCTGGTTTGGTAACCACGAAAGGACCTGCTGAAAGTTTCCTCCCCCTCACAAAATCCCTGGGACATGGGTAAGGCAGCAGTCTTTCCTTGAAATATTAACATTGGAAATATTGGAAAATCTTGTGGAACCTGCCCCCAGGATCTTTGCATAGCCCCCACTTTGCTACAGTTCCAAAAATAGGTTTAAAATGTTTTATATCAATGTGCTTCCAGGTCCAGCTGATTAACCAGATGGATTAACAATTCGCTGACCAACCGTACCCAGCGAGTAGTCCTCAATGGCTCTAAGTCCACATGGAGAGAAGTAAGCAGTGGGGTACCACAAGGTTCCGTCCTAGGCCCAGTACTCTTCAATATCTTTATAAATGACCTAGATGAGGGAATAGCAGGAGAGCTAACCAAATTTGCAGATGACACCAAGCTGGCGGGAGTAGCAAACACCCCAGAGGACAGACTGAAAATCCAGAGGGACCTCGACAGACTCGAACACTGGGCCCAAACCAATAAAATGAAATTTAACACAGAGAAAAGTAAAATTCTGCACCTAGGCAAGAAGAATCAAAAATACACATACAAACTGGGCGAAACCACACTCAATAGCAGCGATTGCGAAAGAGATCTCGGAGTCCTGGTAGACAGCCAACTAAATAAGAGCCAGCAGTGTGCAGCAGCAGCCAAAAAGGCCAACACAGTCCTGAGCTGCATAAATAGAGGGATACAATCAAGGACCAGAGAGGTACTAGTACCACTCTATAAAGCCTTGGTCAGACCACACCTAGAGTACTGCATCCAGTTTTGGTCACCACATTACAAAAAAGACATTGAAACTCTAGAGAAAGTGCAGAAGAGAGCAACCAGGATGATAAAGGGTCTGGAAAATAAAACATACGAAGAGCGGTTGCAGGAACTGAGCTTGGCCAGTCTAGCGAAGAGAAGGACCAGGGGTGACATGATAGCAGTGTTTCAATACTTGAGGGGATGCCACAGAGAGGAGGGGGTCAGGCTGTTCTCTATGGCACCAGAAAGCCAAACAAGGAATAACGGATGGAAGCTGACCAAGGAGAGATTCAACCTGGAAGTGAGGAGAAACTTTCTGACAGTGAGAGCGATCAACCAGTGGAACAGCTTGCCAGCAGAGGTCGTGAGAGCCCCAACACTTGCGACCTTCAAGGAGAGACTGGACTGCCATCTGTCTCAAATGGTGTAGGAACTCCTGCTTGAGCAGGGGGTTGGACTAGATGACCTACAAGGTCCCTTCCAACTCTAATAATAAATCTAAAAAATCTAAATCTAAACTGTGTGCACCGCTCTTGGATATTAACTTCGCTTTCTATAATTCTTTTTGGGTTTTTTTTTTGTTTTTTTTGTTTTGTTTTGACACTGTTCTGATTCACCAACTTGTTAGTCTTTGGTTTGTTGTTGTTATCGATGATGATGTACATCTCTCAGAGCCCTTTGAGATTGGGGTAGTTAATACTGGAAAAGTAAATAAATACATTAAACAAGCAATAAACTAATTAGGAGCTAAAGACTAGAAGTTTGGTACCCTGAGGTTAGAAGCAGGCCCAATGGCAAACATTGAAAAAATTTCCAGCCTTCTGAAAATTGAAAGTGGAATTTCAGAATGTAGGAATTGTTTTGGTTTCCCTAAGACTGTTAATAAATTTCTGGATGCCGCTTGATTTTATGAGAACAAAGACAACTAAAAATCAGGCAAAATGCAGAATCAAATGCATATGTTTCTCTCATGAGCCTTGCAGCTGTCATTGTTGTAGCAGCAGACATTATTTTATGATCTTGAATTTTCTTAGTAAAATTGGGGGGGGGCACAAAGCCAGATTTATTTTCTCCCCATCAATTTGGGGGGGAGTGTTTAGCATGCTTTGCTATTTTTCATGATAAATCTAGGAAAGTTCACAATAAATAGCCGAAGCTTATAGGCTTTACAATAAGAAGGGATTGGAACACAAGCTCTCTTAATATCCAACTGATAATCTCCTGGAAGAGACAATCTTTCACATATTATTAAGGCTTCCAACCCGTCTCTTCTCCTCATGCTCTGGCATTCCAGCCAGCGAAGCAGAGTTTTGAAAGACATTACTTCAGCCTGAAGGATTTTATTAGCCTTTGATAATTCAATTATGAATGTTTCAGCAGACTTCCCACAGTCGTCCAACTGAGATATTCTGCTCCCAGCTGCATTCAGTCCAGTACCTTTAGTATGAACAATAACTTCAATAACTTTTATGTCCTTTTGCATCTCCATAAAAGCAGGAATTGAATCAGCTTTCTTGGTCTGTCATTCGGACATGGCAAAGGATGGTTGGCATTTCTTGGATGTCAAAGAAAAGCAACCACACCCAAGCCTCCCTATGACTTGAAAGCGTACATAATCAGCTGATTTTAATACATGGCAATTAGACGGTGGCGGTGATGAAGATTTAGAGAGTGTGAGCATGTGCTGAAGCCCCTTGATTGCAAGTCTACCTTAATCATAAGTCAAAACTGCTTATGCTCATCGGAACCAATGGTTGAATTGCGCTCATGATCCAGATAATATCACATAATTTGGGGTTCTTTGCTCAAAATGCTTCCTGTATTAGGATATGCTGTAGGCATATGCTTAAAAACACTTCCAAATATGCCTTCAAATGCACTTCAGTGAAAAGACAACCCACACGGCATCGTTTTTAAGATCATGTATATTTCAAGAAGCATTCTGATCCACGTTCAGTGGTGACAAATCATACATTGTTTATACTTGAAAAGAGCTGAATTGGTACAATGAATTTAAATAGAATGTCTTTGCTTCATATAATCCAATTAACCCTGATGCACTGGAATGTTTTATAGCTTTAGTCCTTTGTGATTGGCATTGTAACCACAGAGAACCCTGCAAGATCTGCCGGTTCATTTCTTTTTTCCACTTCAATCACAGTTTTCTACTGTTGTCTTATAATTCTTCAGAAACTTTCCTGTGCATTACAGCTGTTTTGCTTTAATTGAAGAACTTTAAAAACCGCCAGCACTAATGTTTTTATGCCTATCTATATTGCAAAGACCGTTGGAATAATATGTTCAGAACTACTTGCTGCTGGTCATCACTCAGAAAGCATATCATAAGAGCTGTAAAAGAATGAAGGAAGGGAATAATATTTTTAAAGGGGTGGGGCTAAGCAATTTCCCTATAAGAGCAGCGGTGGTGCAGTGGTTAGAATTCAGTACTGCAGGCTACTTCTGCTGACTGCCAGCTGACTGCAATTTGGCAGTTGGAATCTCAGCAGGCTCAAGGTTGATTCAGCCTTCCATCCTTCCGAGGTTGGTAACTTGAGGACGCAGATTGTTGGGGACAATAGGCTGACTCTGTAAACCACTTAGAGAGGGCTGTAAAGCACTGTGAAGTGGTATATAAGTCTAAGTGCTAGTGCTAGTGCTATAAGGAAAGACAGCAATGGTTGAAGTACTTCTTCACAACCATAAAGATACAGTTATTTACACCAATGTAATGATGATTGTAAGGAGGGATTAGACAAATTCATGTAGAACAAGGATGTCAGCAGCTACAGGACATCATAACTATTATATATTACCTCTTGCACAGGAAATGGTAGGCATCTGAATTGATGTTCCTGAGGAATATGAGTTTGGGATATAAATATCTGGTTGGTCTCTTGGGAAACACTTTGGTTTGATCTTGGATGGCTATTTTTATGTTCTCATGTCTTAAGATGTATCTTCTGAAACTGCCACATTTATACTTTGCATATCTTTATTACAATGTTGTCTCACTTTTCTATATATTAAAAACTCTGGTATCAGAGATAGCTTCAGCTATGATAAGGTAGAGGGGGAAATAGAGGGGATGCAGTGAGTTTTAAGATGGGCAAGCATTTATTCTAAATTTATATCCTCTGAAATACATTCTATTGTTTCAAGTGAATTTAGGTGGCATAGTAATTTGCTCTTTATAATGTAAGCAAGCATTTACTAACCAAATTCTCAGTTACACACACACACAAAAAAAACCCAACCCAGTCCCCAACCAGTTTTACTTCCAGATTAAAATGTTAGCCATTTTTAATGTACAAATATGGCAGCACAAAACCTATTACTAATGGATTTCTTTCAAAAATTCATTTGCTTATTTTTGAGCAACTACTAGTATGGACATCTCCAGTAATATATTCATTAAGAGGAAGCTGAGCAACAAACTGAGGCAGGACAACGTCCGGTCAAATATGAAGACATACTGTTGTTTGCCCAGAATTTGATTGATCAAACTGATTGATCACTTTGATCTAGTCAATGAGAGGAAGAATGGAGGTGAAATACCTATGTCAATAACTACAGAAGTTGAATCTGCTGATTCGTGCTCAATTCTGCAAAGCTGTCAACACAGCTTCAAAATTAAGGATTTGGAGGGTTTCTTTTCTATCGCCAATTTGATAGTGTTACTTAGGTATTCATTACCCATACTGTTCCTCCAACAGGTCTTTATTTGACACAGATGTGAACATGTTTGTTCACAGCCTATACTTAGTGGGGGTAAAGTGACAACAATAGCACACAACTGATGGAACTCTGAAAGCCATTTTCCGTGTTTGTTTCACTGTGGCAATTTTCTCTTCCCTCTCATGTCCATAGTGTTGAGAACTTTTGTAAATTGTTCCTGTTCTTCATCAGATCCATCCCTATCATTACTGTAAAGTTTTGCAAATGGCACGAGTTTCTCTGAATCACGAAAATAATGGCATTTTAGACCAAGTGTGCACCAACCGCACTTAAAACACACAAGTTGTCCATAAAGTATTGTTTAAGTCAGTATTTCTAGGTTTTTTCCCTCTCCGGATCCCTTCCCACCTTTAAAAAGTATGGAGGACTCCAAAATAACTTTTATTTGTATGGGATATATTTATAAATATTTACTCTATTGGAAATTGAAACTGATGTACCGGTAATTTGCTGCCATTACCACCTTGCACGATTTTTGAAGGGGATTTTAATATATTATTTTTCAACAGAAGCTGGCAAGTAATTCTGATTTTGTATATCCTTTAGAATTTCTTGGAGGTCTTAGGACTACAAGCACTGGTTTAAATCTATTGATGGTATAATCACAAATAAGAAGCAACAGTTTTACTTTAAAATCATGGTGAGGGTTTAGAAGTATCAATCTTGTTGTATCAAGTACAAGAATAACATAGTATTTGTCACACAGTGATTTTATTGCCTGTTATATGTATATGCAGGGAGATGCATCCCTATTCATTATAATGGTTTATTCCTGAGCACGTGATTAATATGTTCTTGTACGCATGTGTGCATTCTATTCTTTCCTTCTGTTCCTGACTTCCATTGAAGCAAGACCTACTTTTATATCAGACATGTAGATAATGAGGATTTATTGTTTTTGTACCGAAATAAAATTTTTTACTTAGACCTTAAACTACGGTTTCTTTTCTAATGTCTGATGTCCGGGAAAAGATCTATTTCTCCTTTGTGAGATTAATTATCGCCTCTGTCAGTATTGAAGTTTTGAAATACATCACATTATCTTTTATTTAGTTTGCATTTTATTTCTTCTATGATAATCTTTATATCAATTTTAATTTTGTTGAAATTCTCATAATCCTTCAACTCTTGCAGTTTATCAAAGAATTAATGAAAGCAGCTTGAAGTTGAACCATATCACAAATCAACTTCTGCAAGTTCAGGAAGATTCAAAATACAATATATATATATATATATATATATATATATATATATATATATATATATATATATATATATATATATATATATATATATATATATATATATATATATATATATATATATATATATATATATATATATATATTAATAGCATGTGCCACTGCACATACTGCAGAATTTGATTCATTGTTGATTATATTCAGAAGCAGTAAAATCATTGAAAGTGTTGATTTAACAGCTAAACATAACGCGATCTGACATACCCATTGAGTGCCTGACAATTTCTTCAATTCAATAATTCTGCTCCCAGTTTCTTTTTGCAATTCAATGAAATGCAATGAATGCATCATCACACAAGCACAGTGTCGAAATAGACTAAGGAAATGGGCAACCTCTCTGTTTTTTTTTAGAGTATGAAGAATTCTACAGTATGTTAGCAACTCTACAAAGCTATTGATAATGTTAGCGTTAATAGTATTATTTAATAGTATAAATAGTGATTGTGACAATAAACATAGATAGCTTTAGGTACCTCTTTTGGAAACCGTGCACACCATTTAGTGCTTCAGTGATTATATTGGCAGCCCACCATAGGTTTGCACTATGTAGTTTTATATCTATGCTGAAACAAACCAAGGTGCTCTTTACAAAACTCACTCAAGCAGTATCCAGTGAATTACACAGATGAAAACCCATAAATCCATCAAATATATTATCTCTGCAGCAATTACAGAGGGCCACAAAGTGTGTTCTTACCTATTCTTTGTTTCATCAGCAATTAATGCAAAATATCTATGTGGAAGACTTCATGGGAACCGACCCTAGAATCGTTCTATTCGTAGTACCTACCAAGTCATATTGTACTGAATTGAACTATGTATTTTGACAGAATCCTGGGATTATGGTCTGCTTTGACTACAAGGACATTTTTCTGTTGTCATTCATTTTGCCGGTGTTCACACTGATCAATTTTTGGTTTAGAGGTCCACAAAAGAATTTCTCTTAGAATAGCTTTTCCCCATTGCTTCATGCCCTGTGAGTAAATCAAAGTTTCCTATACTGTTGGGAGGGTACTATGGATATATAAAAAAGAAAGGCTAGCTGAGAGAATCCCTGTTTGAATAGAATACAGGCTTGCCTAGCAAGTGATGTTTTCTAGTGATCATGATGGATTACTTAATAAATTATGTGATGAATACTTAACCCAACAAGATAGACACAGACTTCAGAGGATAATCAGAACTGCAGAAAAAACAATTACTGCCAACCTGCCTTCCATTGAGGACCTGTATACTGCACGAATCAAAAAGAGGGTCGTGAAAATATTTACTGACCCCTCGCATCCTGGACATAAATTGTTTCAACTCCTACCCTCAAAACGATGCTATAGAGCACTGCACACCAAGACAACTAGACACAGGAACAGTTTTTCCCCGAATGCCATCACTCTGCTAAACAAATAATTCCCTCACCACTGTCAAACTATTCACTAAGGCTGCATTACTATTACTATTAGTCTTCTCATCGTTCCTATCACCCATCTCCCACTTATGACTGGTTGCTTATATCCTTATGATTTATATTAATATTGATTGTTTCCTGATTGCTTATTTGTACCCTATGACAATCATTAAGTGTTGTACCTCATGATTCTTGACAAATGTATCTTTTCTTTTATGTACACTGAGAGCATATGCACCAAAGACAAATTCCTTGTGTGTCCAATCACACTTGGCCAATAAAGAATTCTATTCTATTCTATTCTATTCTATTCTATTCTATTCTATTCTATTCTATTCTATTCTATTCTATTCTATTCTATTCTATTCTAATCGAATGAAGTTCATACAGTATCTGAACCCAAGGTGTATGGAAAGGCAACAGTATATAAAGGTAAAGGACTCCCGAGGATTTTGCTCTGCTAGTTGGTGCCAATTATAGGGGATGATGCTCATTTCATCCCCTATAATTTCAAGGACATTGATCCAGCACTATCCGAAGACATTTCCACAGTCACGTGGCCAGCATAACATCATGGAGCACTGGTACTTTCCCACCAAAGTGGTACTTATTTATTAACTCGCATTTGCATGCTTTCACATTGCTAGGTTGGCAGGTACTGGGACGAGGATGGGAGCTCACTCATCACCACATGACTACTCAGGTCTCAAACCCAGGCATCTTAGCCATTGAACCACAACATTGCCCTGTAACAGTATGTAGGTGTTTGGAAATGCCCAGCAAGGTAGGGAGGAGATCTCAAGTGGAGAATTAGCCTTGAACCCATGCCCAGTTGCAAGAGATCCAGAACTAACCTCCCTCTCCCACCCAAGCTCCATAGAGTCTTATCCATCTGTTCCAAATAGAAGAAGGCAAGCAGTCTGGGTAGACTCCTGTATAATAAGCAGAATAAAATAAAGTAGTTAGTCTGAACTTCATATGAGTGGGACTGGTTGCTTGTAGCTTGGACTAAAATAATAATGTGCCAAAGACTATGAAAAAGATCTTAATACTATAGATGGGGGGGAGAGAAACAAGAATTAGGCCATAAACTTTCATAATAATAAATTGTCAAAGAACTCAGGGTTGAAATTCAGCAGGTTCTGACAGGTTCTGGAGAACCGGCAGCGGAAATTTTTAGTAGTTCGGAGAACCGGCAAATACCACCTCTGGCTGGCCCCAGAGTGGGGTAGGATTGAAGATTTAGCAATATCCTTCCCCCAGGAGTGGGGAGGGAATGGGGATTTTGCAGTATCCTTTCCCTGCCATGCCCACTAAGCCACACCCACAGAACCGGTAGGGAAAAATTTTGAATTTCACCCCTGATCTAGATCCTTCCTTAATTTGTTTTCATACCAACAGTCCATGGCAGGATTGGTGTAAATTAAATTAGGTCCAACTAATTTTAGGTTATAAAATAGTTGACAAAATAGCAATAGCAATAGCACTTTTCTTATATACCGCTTCATAGTGCTTTACAGCCCTCTCTTAGCAGTTTACAGAGTTCAGCATATTGCCCCCAACAATCAGCAGTTCAGCTGTTCAAATCTCACCGGCTCAAGGTTGACTCAGCCTTCCATCCTTCTGAGGTGGGTAAAATGAGGACCCAGATTGTTGGGGGCAATATGCTGAACTCTGTAAATCGCTTAGAGAGGGCTGTAAAGCACTATGAAGTGGTATATAAGTCTAAGTGCTATTGCTATTGCTATTGCTATTCTTCATCCCATTCATCCTCATAAACTCCATGTACTTTATAATTCCTCCATTCTACTCAGCTTCACTGGACCTTACTCAAGAGTTTCTAAAAACTCATTTGAGTTTCTGCTTGCTTTGGAGGGGAGTAGTAGTACGGTTTGAGTGTTATTTCTTCTGCTCAAGAACTTCTAAAAATTCCTTTTAGTTTTTGCTTGGGGTTTGTTTGTTTGTTTAACTTGTCTAGTTGGGGTTTTGGCTGGATTTATGAAATACTGGTGACAATCAGCATTTTTCCTTAGACAGCATGATAGAGCAGAAATTAGAGTAAAATCCCCAGGACATTATGTACCGTAACCTTATCCTAGAATGGTCCTGTAGGGTTGCAACAGAAGAATGAGCAGCTAAGCCTTTTGCATAGAAGAGCTACAATGTGGCTGCACGTTCCTGCCAACTCTCTCAACTGCCAGGGAATGCCATGTATGCAGGACAATCAGTTTCATGACCCATGGCCTTCAAGAAATTATGGCAGTGACCTCCGCTTCCATTCACAAAAAAGAATCTGCGAACAATGACCAAGTATGAATGCCTTTCTCTTTAATGAAGTGATTCAACCAGACTAAATTGTAACTGAGAGGGCATTAGTCCACCTGTTCCCATTCCCCCAGCAACACTATTAATTGGAAAACTAACGCACGAATATCCCGTTTTATTATTACTTTGTTTATAACTCCACCATCAGGAAAAAAAAACCAGAAACAGTTCTATAATGAGAAAATAACCTACATACATTGTAACAATTAATATAACCTAAACATAGTAAAACTACAAAGGAAAAAACTAATTAAAAAGAAAACAAAAATTAAGATCCATAAAAATCCATTAAGTATTGAACTAGAACTAATTTAATCCTTAAACTATAATGAAATCCAGACCATATGGAAACATATTGCTTCATCTTCTCATTTTTGGAACATAAAGACTTTTCAGAAATAGTTTTGCATCCTGGATCCATTTCTTTTTATTTGTTAATCTTCTTAACCCTCAAGCAAGACATAAAATGATAAATTCCACATTTCACCAAATAATTCAATATCACAATTGCATCCTTAACTATTATATTTCTTTCCAAAGTCATGTTAATATAGGCCACTGATGGCGAACCTTTTTTTCCTCGGGTGCCAAAATAGTGTGTGTGCGCGCTATCACACACACATGCGTGCCCACACGCATAATTCAAAGCCCCCCACTCGCCCCACCCCCCTGCACATGCGTGTGTGACCCCCCCACTCCCCTGTTTCATGACTTCCAGTGGGCCCGGTAGGCCCATTTTTTGTCCTCCCCAGGCTCCAGGGCTTTCCCGGAGCTTGGGGAGGGCAAAATGCTCCCCCCTGCCACCCCAGAGGCCCTCTGGAGGCTGAAATCACCCTCCCAGAGCCTCTGCGCGAGCCAAAAATCAGCTGGCGGGCATGCACATGCACGCTGCAGCTGAGCTAGGGCAAAGGCTCACGTGCCGGCAGATATGGCTCCGCGTGCCACTTGTGGCACCCGTGCCATAGGTTCGCCATCACTGATATAGGCTATAACTTGAAAGCAGCCTTTTAAAACATTCTTGGGATGGGGAAACCAATAGATGTCTAATAATGAATCTTTCATTATTTCATTCTTAAATACATGTTTTATATTTCTAAAAAATATGGACCCACTGATTTTCAACTGGGTATTCTAATTCTTCGTTCCACAGTTCCATAATAATTAATGTCAACCATTCAATTTTTTAACTTCCTTGTAGAACTAAATGGTTGACTTTTAAAATCACTCCATATTTTAAAGTAGGGAGTGATCTCAAATATATCTGGGCTATGACTAAACAGTCATACCAAAGCATTCATATGAAGAAAAAGTTGTTTTATCCCAAGTCAGATTATTTGCCTGTTTGCTTCAATATTGTTCATTCTGACACTGAAGAACTCTAGTACTAAAAAAAGGAAGTTATTTTTCATTGCCCACTATTCATTTTCTTTTCCCTGCTGAAAATGCCATAGTCCCAACCACCAGTGATGCCAGAACAAAACAGAATCATGTCATCTAAGAGCAGGTTCACCTAATCTAATTATCCCTCCAAGTGAATCATGTCAACTTTTTTTAGAGACAGTTCCACATAGCAAAAGTAAGATCTGCGTACTCTTCTTCTGGCTGTAAGCCTGCAATAAAAATAAAGATGAAAGTTCTAAGTAGTCCCAGATGCACTTGAAAGTACCCAGGAGCATTTTTTTTTTACTATTCTGGAATCAGTTCTGTAAAACACACATTCTTAACAATCAACTCTAAGCAGCTGAACTGTAAGTCCTTTAACTAAAAAGGACCTTTGTGCAAAAGCACTTTATTTTCAGATGCATTATTTGGGGGAAAGTTGACTTCACCAACATATCTTAAATCTAAAAAGAAGCTCTCTGTTTAGTACAAAGAGATGGGTTGCAAGGTTCTGAATTCATCACTATTGCCTTCCAAAACCCTTCTTCGTGGTACATGAAAATCGAATGTTTGGGATAACTTGTTTTTCTATTAATCTGGAGAAAATGCTAAACAGTAAATGTTCTTGAAAATCTGTGTATTGATATACTCAGAATGATGAACCACAGCCATTGACTATGGAAATAAATATCCATGAACAATTGTAGAAGAGGGTGTGGAGTCAAGAGGAGACTCAGCTTAGAATCATTATGTGTTCACAAACACTCCAATTCCAACCCCTCTTGAACTGCATTGACTCTTATCTAGCACTAATTTAGTACTGACTGTTGGTTTACCAGATTCTTATCAGGGGTGGGTTCCTAATTTTTTTACTACCACTCTGTGGGCGTGGCTTATTTTGTGGGTGTGGCTTACCAGCCATGTGACCGGGTGGGCGTGGCTTACCAGTCATATATTAGTTATTTCAGAGAGATGTTACTACTATTTTTGCTTTTTTTTATACCTTACATGAAAAGCTTTGCGTACAAACTGCGTGTTACACCATGGCAACACAGCAACCTTTATATGCAGAAAATGCTAAAGTTAAAAGACAAGCAAGTCTTATACAGCATTTTTGGTTTCAGTCATGGATTCCTTAGATGAAAATATTGAGGACTGTTAAAAGAACAGTATCTTTTAACAGTTCTCAATGTTTTCATCTAAAGAATAACAGTATAAAACTGTATAAAATTAACAGTATAAAAGGTTAAGCTTTCGGAAAACGCCCACTTTGGGAAGCTTTAGGCAAAAGCGAAGGAAAAGTGTCAAATGCGAGCTTCTTATTATTTTCAAGCAAAGGGAAAGACTTAATTGTCAGGTTTCTGGGCATGCGCAGAAGAAACTTTTTTAAAAAAATTTAAAAAAAAATTTTTTTAATGGCGATGCCCAGGCACCGGCAACCGACCGCACTGGTACTGTGATGTCACCAGCGGGCCGCTACCGGTGATATAGAGTGAACCGCACCGGTAGGAACCCACCACTGATTCTTATGTATAGGCTTGAGCAATAAATCTTAACTATAACTTAATGTATGGTCCTGATTCTTTGTGCTGGACAATAGCAGTACAAAGTTTGGGTCTAATTAACATAACCAGTCTCTTTGTGCTCATCTTCACACCTTCCAAATGCCCTGGTGTGAGAGGAAATGAATCAAGCTGGAGTTATGTGGAAGAGTTTTGTCTCAGAAAAAGTTTAGTCTTCTAACAGAACTCAAATAAGGCTCATGGGTGCGATGCAGTTTTCTCTAAATAAAATGTTTTGCTTTTAACACTTCTGTTGTTGCTGGAAGGGGAAAAAATCTGTTTGTCTATGTGCTAAGTGGTGTTGGTGTCATTTGGAACACCTGTAGATAATCCACCGACTTATAAACAATGTTACCTATTTTCTAAAAAGTCATGTGGGATTTATCGTTTTACTTTCCGAAGTAGCAGATGGGAAAAAGAAGGTATTGCCCCAGGAGACACATGAATAGGAACAGCAATAACTAAGCAACGCAATTAAGAGTTCGGTATTTCCAAAGGAGAAAAAAAAAGATCTTAAAAACAGATTAATATGGGGATTTGAAAATAATCATTTTTTTTAACATTCGTTCTTATTTCACACAACATAAACTGAAAGAGAATTTTGTAGCATGGAAAATAAAGTCTGTCTCTTTTGTTGAAAGTCTCATTTGACTCTCCCACCTCAGTAGACATAAAGAGAAGTGAATGCAGTTTGGAGATTACCATTAATTTATTTTATAACAATGCAAAACTACCTCACACATTTGGCACAATATAGTATTTGCTAATATACAAGGGTTTGGCCACCAATTACAGATTATAACACTGTTCAGCAATTTCTTCCCACCAAAAACACGTCTAGATGCTCTCCAGATTGCTCCTGTCTGATAGTCTTAAATTTTCATTTTTGATGTACAAATAAAACAATGGCACTTTGAGGATGGAAAAAAAACTGTCAGTCATGGGGCTACGGAATTATTATTATAATTACTGCTATCTAAGAGGGCAGCATTTTATCTCCTTTCATGCTATTTGCTTCTGATGACAATGAACTAAACTTCACTGAAATTATATACATAGAAATATCTATAATCAGCCTGAATCATTCTACTGTAATATGAAGGCCTGTTCATTGACATTTACAGACTACAGTCTACCATGGAGACTGAGAGACAGATGTTTTTGACTTGACAATCAATGTCTGGGAGAGAGTGACTGGCACCAAGTCACCCTGACAGCTTTCATGTGTAAGGGAGGACTACAATTTATAACCTCCCCGGTTTTAGTCCAGAACCTAACCACTGCACCACATTGTCATATATATAATGGAAGTCATATTTCCACTTTGCACATGGGATCAATGAAGATTAATCTTGTAGGCCTTGCCAAGAAAGTAATTTGCACCAAATTAGCCTGATAAATATTATATTATTTAATTCATACTATGTATTCATTTTGAAGAAGCATGCCTACCACTTCTATCTTAAGTATACCCATATCTTCTAATGCCTGCAAACCAGCTGCCTTTAAATATGAAATAATGTGAAAGGTTGCTGGAGTTTTCTTTTGTCGCCGTTCATTTTGACAGCTACGTCTAGACAAAACTTGAAATGCAAAATCAGCCAGACTTCCTGCACATTTGGATGCCACTTTTAGAATCACCGAGAGGCTCCATCTGTTCATGTTTCAGTTTGTGTCTGCTGAGGCACGGACGCCTTCCTGTGTGTCAATCAGAAGCGACGATCTACACACAAAACTTGCTATTTCCTAGCAAATAGTTAAAAATCAGGGGGGATTATCATCTGAATTAATTATGAAGCTGTTAGTTGCTTAATAAAAAAATGGTAGCAAGTGTGCTTGCTAATGGAACTAATGGAATCCAACTATATAAAACATGGAAAATATCATAAACAAGGTGAAAAATGAGAGAAAAAACCTGCAGTTAACATTTCTTCTTTAGAGGGACCTGGTGGCATTTGCCACAGGCAAGGCTAGCAAAGATGTTTAAAAACATATCCGCCAAATGTTGGAAATGTAACCAGATATCGGGTTCATACTTTCATATGTGATGGACTTGCCCAAAGGCAAAAACATTTTGGACGAAAATACATAATGTACATGGCTAGAGAAATTGACAACGCAACATATAGTTTTAAAGTCAGAAATATTTTTGTTAGGTATTTTTCCAGAAAAATATAATAAAAGGAATATATATTTAATACTGCATGTTTGATGGCAGCGAGAAGTATTTGCACAATATTGGAAAAATGAGGAAACTCCTTCAGATGAAAATATAATCAAAAAAATATTAGACTGTGTGGAAATGGATAAGTTAACATTAAAGATAAAGAATAAAGAAGACACCAAATATTTTTTTAACTTGGGATTTGTTTTACCAATGGTTAGATAATAAAAACAGAAATTGGAAATTGGAAGAATACTATTATAAAAAAGTAAAGAATATTGCCATCACTATTATTATATATATGTAAAATGACCCAGACAATACACTGTTTATTAAATACTTACATATGTTAAAGAAAAATGTACAAATAAAAATAATAAAAAAGAGGGACCTTGAATGGTTAAAATAAGAGTGAGATTACAAATTCTAACAATTGTATTCTGGATACATTTTGGCATGGCCACATATAAACTATACACAAAATCCTGAGATTTCCTTGGAGAGTTCAAATTCATTCTGACAAAGCTTGTAGTTTTATACGGATATAGATTCTTCTCTAAGTTTAGGTCATTTTTTTATGATATGACTAGGTTTTCTATATTAACATTTGGGGAAACTCCAAATTATATTTCATCTGCAATAAAATAGTCTCTGAAAGACCGACTGTTACGCCATCTCTACCTTTACTATTCCGTTTGCTCTGAACAGCTTTCAAGTTTTGTCTTTGAGGAGAGTTCTCCAACAAGGAACTTCCCATTTTTATCCTTGGAGGTCTTATTTTCTGTGCTACTAGCTTGGTCAGCAGTTAAATAATGTACCCAAAAATTATACTGCCACCCTATTTCTTTGCACCCACAGAACATTTTTAAAAGTGCATAAGTGTGTAAAAAAATAGGGTGTGGAATTTTTTTTCCAGTTATATCTTCGCGTGAGAGTTTTCTACTAGATGGGAACCAATTCTGATCCTGCCTGATCGTATGATTTCAGGCTATTTCAGGCCCTGATTTGATTTTTTTTTTCTTGACTCATGCCAGATTATCTAAGATCAGCTCCAAGCTGGTGGCTTTTTTATAGAACCCATTGGGTCTGTGAGCAACCTGGTTTCCTGTTGGTGGGAATTCTTGCCCAGTTCATAGACTCAAGGCAAAATATCTTCCCTTGCTACAGAGCTACAGGAAGTTTAGCAGGTGTCTGCTCATTCCAAGCATTTTCATGATGATTGCAGCTCCTGGTTGCAAGAGGTGCCAGCATACTGTTATTAAAACATCACTCTTCAAAATGAATTTCATATAAAAGGGAGCAAAGGGAGCTTTGCAGACAACTTCCAGTGTCAGTTGATGAGATTTTTCAACAAACGGCCAGACTAAGCCACACAATATGTAGTAAAAACTGGATGGACCCCCTCTGTCCCTAAATGAAAGTGAGGTGATTTATATTTCTTCACAGGTCATTGTAAAAAAAACATAAATCCTTCCAACTTACGAGGAGGAGACCATTGATTGGTTGGTTGGTTGTTGATTTCTCATTCCCATCTTGATAAACTAGAATAGAATAGAATAGAATAGAATAGAATAGAATAGAATAGAATAGAATAGAATAGAATAGAATAGAATAGAATAGAATAGAATTCTTTATTGGCCAAGTGTGATTGGACACACAAGGAATTTGTCTTTGGTGCATATGCTCTCAGTGTACATAAAAGAAAAGATACATTTGTCAAGAATGGTTGTCATAGGGTTCAAGTAAGCAATCAGGAAACAATCAATATTAATATAAATCGTAAGGATACAAGCAACAAGTTACAGTCATACAGTCATAAGTGGGAGGAGATGGGTGATAGGAACAATGAGAAGACTAATAGTAATAGTAATACAGCCTAGTGAATAGTTTGACAGTGGTGAGGGAATTATTTGTTTAGCAGAGTGATGGCGTTCGGGGAAAAACTGTTCTTGTGTCTAGTTGTCTTGGTGTGCAGTGCTCTATAGCGACGTTTTGAGGGTAGGAGTTGAAGCAATTTATAAACTAGAAGAAGCTCTTGGTATTCCTTACCTTTTTCTGAAAATATTGAAATTCAGACAAGATGACATGATTACTGCTAAGTATCAAGCTAACTTGTTAGCAAATGGAGAGTGGAAGCAGAATGCAAACAGTGTCCTCTCTCCTTGTTCCAATCATCTCTCTAGAAGTCTACAGCTCCCTCGATTGTTTACCATCCAATTAAAGCTCAAGGAAGACATAGGAGAAAATTCCTCCAATGGACCTTTTCCGTGTCAGGAACTATGAACTTTTAAAGAATGATGGGGAAGGAAATTCAGCTGCCTTGTAACAATAAAGTAATCCCAAGGTCACAATCAAAAGTAACTCAGATTCACGTTAAAGGCCTCTGGCAATAAGAATCAAAAGAGAGGCATCTTTCATAGAGGAAGAAAATAGCCAGGAAACTGCAGGGCAATTTATAACTGCGGTTATAAATAGGAGGTGGTATTGTGTATGTGTGTCAAGGAGCATGTAGATAATTTTTTAAGCAATATTTCTTTGGATTTTTGGTTGATCGAGAACACTTAGAAAGCCACATGGAAGCCAAATGGGAGAATTGCATAATTTGTATGCTGCTGATAGAGTTTACAGTTATTTTGAGAGACAGAGTTTGACTTTCTATCACTATTTCTTTTTTTAGATGTACCCTTTTTTAGACACCCCGTTAGTGAACCAATTTTACATTCCACTAAAGCTAAGGTGAGAAAAATAATCACCTTTACTTATTTTTATTTTGCATCTGAATTGTTGATTTAAGACAAAATGACTAGGCTTTATGCTAGTTTCATATGGATAATTGGCTCGTCAACTTTTCTTTGAAGCATGTCGCCGAATTTGCCCTGTGAGAAACCTGGCTGTGGTGATTTCCAACAGAGAACGCTGTTAGTCACTTACAGAAAAAACAATAAGCCTACTTCCAGATGAATTCATGAATGCATTAAAATATAATTAGAAAATATAACAACGCAAGAAACATGTTAATTTTGCAGGTGCCATATGATTCTTCATTGCCAATAATAGCCAAGAAAAGCTTCTAGAATAGAATAGAATAGAATAGAATAGAATAGAATAGAATAGAATAGAATAGAATTCTTTATTGGCCAAGTGTGATTGGACACACAAGGAATTTGTCTTTGGTGCATATGCTCTCGGTGTACATAAAAGAAAAGACACATTTGTCAAGAATCATGAGGTACAACACTTAATGATTGTCATAGGGTACAAATAAGCAATCAGGAAACAATCAATATTAATATAAATCGTAAGGATATAAGCAACAAGTTACTGTCATACAGTCATAAGTGGGAGGAGCTCTGCCCTTGGGGAGTGGATCCTCTTTAGCACCACATAGTGATCTAATTCTCATTTCATGTTGAATCAAGACTTTATATGAATTCTTATTTAATCTTGAATCAAGAATTTATTTCAATTCTGCAGGGGTAGTATTACCCAACCAGCTCAGGCAAGCTGGAAAGATGGCCTGAACTTCAGTCTGGAAGTTGATTTCTGGCACATTTATTACTGTAAATTACTATTTAATTGTATTACTATTGTTCTTCTTTTCCTTACTAGTATCTAGCTCTTCCCACTTATTACTATAAGTGCTTGTATCTTTCAATTTATATTGTTTTATATTTGTTTCCTAGTACGATTTGATAGCTTATTAGTAACCTTGACTATTACTAAGTGTTGTATCTTTTTATTCTTGATGAATGTTTTTTATTCTCCTTATGTACACTGAGAGCATATGCACCGAAGACAAGTTCCTTCTGTGTCCAATCACACTTGGCCAATAAAGAATTCTATTCTATTCTATTCTATTCTATTCTATTCTATTCTATTCTATTCTATTCTATTCTATTCTATTCTATTTGGAAAGTTCTAGTTTAGGGAAGGCTGGGCTAGCAACTATCCATTACAAAAAGGAAAGAAAAATGGCTCGATCAGCTATGACACACCTCCTACATATATCTATTTATTTATTTTTTTGCCAGCTGTAAACCAGTGTGGCTGTATTTATTTTCAATAATACGATGTGATACACACAGAAAGGTATAGATCTGTGATAAGTAGATGACAAAGATTATATCCACATTAACAGTGCCATCAAGATTACCAGTTATTCAATTACTCCATCTCTGTCTTGGCAAGTTTATGTTTGAATGAGTGTGTGGGCATCCCACCAATACAAATGCCATTGATGGATGGATGGATGAATTTCTCACTTTTATTATTTGTTTAATAACTCAAATTTAATAACTCAAGGCAGTGAACATATATAATCCTCTTTTTTCTCCACAACAACAACAAAACCTTCAAAGTAAGATGGGCAGACAAACAGTGACTGGGTATAGTTTGAAATAATGGAAATCTTAATTGTAGGTAAACTTGAATTTGGGTTGACATTTCAAGGGATACATTAGAAATCTGAAGAGTGGCATACAATTTCTTGCATTCCTAAACTTACTTTGTCACTATAATGTACTGTGCAAAATAAACTTGACCTTGAATTCTGCAGCCAGTAAAATTCAATTTATACCTCTCCTGCTATATCATATTAACTAGGAAGGTTGATTGTGGGGAAAATCACCACACCTGTTTGTATATATATATTTTGTATATATTTATATGATTGTATATATTTCCAATATATACAATCTGCTAGCCAGGAAAGCCCAGCCTGCAATTATATCTAACATCACACCATTATATCTTCACAACATAATTATATTACTGGATCCTACTGCAGAATTCCTCTTGAACAATTTGTTTGTTTGTTTGTTTGTTTGTTTGTTTACATTTTTATGCCACCCATCTCCCTTATATGGTGACTCTGGGCAGCTTATAGCTTATAGCAATAGCAATAGCACTTAGACTTATATACCGCTTCATAGTGCTTTACAGCGGTTTACAGAGTTCAGCATATTGCCCCCAACAATCTGGGTCCTCATTTTACCGACCTCAGAAGGATGGAAGGCTGAGTCAACCTTGAGCCGGTGAGATTTGAACAGCTGAACTGCTGAACTAGCAGTAGCCTACAGTGCTGCATTTAACCACTGCATTTATAGATTATAAAAAGACAAATAGAAAAATAACTGAAATATTAATATTAAAACTATATAAGTTAAAAATTTAAAACTATATAAGAACCAAGACTAAGAGATGGATGGCCCAGGGATGAAGCCTCCTTATCCCACCAACCACCTCCAACAGTGACCGCGCCACTCGCAGCCCTAAGCCAATCAACAAAACCAAGATTTAAAAAGTGGGAGAGCAGTTCTCACTTCCAGTGGTAGAGTGTTGCCCAGGGATGAGGCCACAGCAGACAAGGCTCTACTCCTTGATCCTGCTCATCGGAATTCTTAGCAGACAAAATCCATAGCATGAATAGGATTTATTCCCAAATAAAGTGCAGATAGTTCCAGCTCAATTAAAACGCTAATGTGATTTGGTAGCAGGCAGCTTATACCTATCCATAACATGGAGAAACCGGAAACTTACATTTTACACTACACTTGCAACTCAGAGGAGAGCAACCCAAATCCACAAACTTCATTGGAACACCACCTATGATGATAGCTTGGGAGCACACAAACACTCTAGTTCTAAGGAGCCGAGGTGGCGCAGTGGTTAAAGTGCAGCATTGCAACCTACTTCAGCTGACTGCTAGTTCAGCAGTTCAGCTGTTCAAATTTCACCGGCTCAAGGTTGACTCAGCCTTCCATCCTTCCGAGGTGGGTAAAATGAGGACCCAGATTGTTGGGGGCAATATGCTGAACTCTGTAAACCGCATAGAGAGGGCTGTAAAGCACTATGAAGCGGTATATAAGTCTAAGTGCTATTGCTATTGCTAAAAGTAACTAAAGTTTGAGTTCCTGGTGACCACCCAGAATTCAACCATGGGCATCTGGAGATAAGCATATGGAACAGCTGCCTATCATATCTTTGTGTTTAAAGGTCTTGAGAAAAGAGTTTCCAATTTAATCTACTCCATTGTATAAATCCATAGTGATGGAAAAAGTCTTATCCAAGAGTGATCTATATCTGAACACCATCAATCAAAGCATACATCCAACCAATATTTCAGCATTTCCCTTTTCAATATAAAAACAAATAACCAAGTCACTTGAAAGGCAGAAAGACAGAACAATGGAAGGAAATGAAGAATAAATGTTAATATTTACTACAGGCCAAAAGCTCACCTAATAGAATCAGTCGGAGTCTTATATATTGGCATCCCACGATAACAAAGTACAGGTAGTCATTGACTTGCGACAGTTCATTTAGTGACCGTTCAAAGTTACAACAGCATTGCAAAAAGTGATATATGACTATTTTTCACTGATACAACTGTTGCGGCATCCCCATGGTCATGTGATCAAAGTTCAGACGCTTGGCAACTGACTCATATTTATGACGGTTGCAGTGTCCCAGGGCCATTTGATCACCTTTTGTAACCTTCTGACAAAGCAAAGTGAATGAGGAATCCAGATTCACTTAACAACAGTATTACTAAATCAGCTGCAGTGACTCACTTAACAACTGTGGCAAGCAAAGTCGTAAAATGGGACAAAACTCATTTAACAAATGTCTCGCTTAGCAACATGGATATCCTTGATTTTACACTGTCTTGTCTTTCCTTTTCCCCTTGGGAATAAAATTAGAAGAAATTCATAAAACGAGTCCTATCATAGAAGGATTTAATTGAAGCCTTCTATTTGTTTGCAGGAAAGGAACTTCCTGTTGCACTTGTCTTTCAAAATATTTCAGCAAATATATATGTTTGAATTATGTTTTGAATGAAGTGGCAAAGAAATAGTCATAACAGTAACAACAACAATACAGACAGCCTTAGACATCATCTATCAACCACTTATTGAGAACAATTTTGCCTTCTTCAGATAGAGATAGATAGATAGATAGATAGATAGATAGATAGATAGATAGATAGATGGATGGATGGATGGATGGATGGATGGATGGATGGATGGATGGATGGATGGATGGATGGATGGATGGATGGATGGACGGACGGACGGACTGACGGACGGACAGACAGACAGACAGATAGATGATAGACAGACAGATAGATAGATGATAGACAGACAGACAGACAGACAGACAGACAGACAGACAGACAGACAGACAGACAGAATTCTTTATTGGCCAAATGTGATTGGACACACAAGGAATTTGTCTTTGGTGCATATGCTCTCAGTGTACATAAAAGAAAAGATACATTTGTCAAGAATCATGAGGTACAACACTTAATGATTGTCATAGGGTACAAATAAGCAATCTGGAAACAATCAATATTGATATAAATCATAAGGATACAAGCACCAAAGTTACAGTCATACAGTCATAAGTGGGAGGAGATGGGTGATAGGAACGATGAGAAGACTAATAGTAATAGTAATGCAGCCTTAGTGAATAGTTTGACAGTGGTGAGGGAATTATTTGTTTAGCAGAGTGATGGCATTTAAACATCTGTATGATGAAAATAGAAGCAGTAGTTCTACTGCAAAATAAGCTGCCTTTAACCATGTCCTCTCCACTTGGTGCTGTTTTATTGCAAAGAGGATTATTTCTGCTTTTTAAACAGCCATGTAATTTATCACTTCCAGCTTTCATGGGCAAACCCAAAAGTCTGGGTTTCAAAAGGCAACTGGACTCTCTTTGTTTTTTCCTTGAAGACATTTCGCTTCTCATCCAAGAAACTTGCTCAGTTCCGACTTACTTCTTCAGTTCTGGCTTCTTGGATGAGAAGCGAAATGTCTTCAAGGGAAAAAACCAAAGACAGTCCAGTTGCCTTTTGAAAAGTACCTTTGGGACAGCCATGACCTGGAGGACTGAGAAGCTCCATAAACTTTCATGGGTAAAGCTTGCAAAACTGCTGCAGTTTTCACAGTCATCATAAAAACCTCCCAAAATAGAAACCCTTTGTGAAATGTCGAAATTAGATGTCTCAAAAATTGTGCGCTGCCTTACCTATCTGAAATTATTCTTAAAGAGATGTTATCATTTTAACAAAGCTAAGGATTTGGTATATAAATTGACTACTTTCTGTCTGGATAGCAACAGGTATCAACAGGTGTTTTAAACATTGCTTCCAGCATTTATGACATTAGAGGTAATGTTTCCTTCAAGTCTCAGTCAACTACAGTGACTTCATGGACATAGCCATATACTGTATCATTCTTTGCAGCAATATGCAAGTGGTTTGCCATTATTTTCTTTTGGAATGAACATACAAGGACATATTTTGAGCTGTGATGGGGCAGTGGTTAGAATGCTGTGTTACAGGCTGACTCTGCCCACTGCCAGGAATTCGATCCTGACCGGTTCAAGGTTGACTCAGCCTTCCATCCTTCTGAGGCCAGTAAAATGAGGACCCAGATTGTTGAGGGCAACTGACTCTGTAAACTGCTTAGAGAGTAAAGTGCTGTAAAGCACTTTATATATCCCTTATAGCAATAGCAATAGCACTTAGACTTATATACCGCTTCATAGTGCTTTACAGCCCTCTCTAAGCGGTTTACAGAGTTCAGCATATTGCCCCCAACAATCTGGGTCCTCATTTTACCGACCTCAGAAGGATGGAAGGCTGAGTCAACCTTGAGCTGGTGAGATTTGAACAGCTGAACTGCTGAACTAGCAGTAGCCTGCAGTGCTGCATTTAACCACTGCGCCACCTCGGCTCGAAGTAGTATGTATGTATATACTACTTCATAGTGCTGTAAAACACTATGAAGCAGTATATAAGTCTACGCGCTATTGCTATTTTCCCCAA
Organism: Diadophis punctatus similis; assembly: GCA_023053685.1. Taxonomy (NCBI): domain Eukaryota; kingdom Metazoa; phylum Chordata; class Lepidosauria; order Squamata; family Dipsadidae; genus Diadophis; species Diadophis punctatus. Next base: position 153,176,740 of record JALIGW010000001.1, read on the forward strand.
TCTAGCCTACCACCCTGCTTCTTGAAATCAGCCACTATTGGCTAGATTGGGATGCATCCTTCTTAACTTAGAGACTTAGAATAACTTTATTGTCACTTTGAATGTACACTAATCGGCATACATTAAAATGAAATTTCGTTGCATACAGCTCTCAAAGGGTTATCACCTCCAATATACACTAAATAAACACAAACAAACAAACAAACACAAAATTATGCATATACCCACATATATTACATGACACAGAGAACAACACAGTCTAGTTTGGATGTATACATGTACTGTATATGGTGAGAAAAATGAATCTTGTGAGTTTACCAGATGGATGGCATAGGGAACAAAACTGTCTCAGGAAACTATTCTGTCTTCCTGGAATTCTTATGTAATTTGCCCTATTTGTCTCCACCTTTTCTTTTACTTTCTTGTATTTGGAGGGAGGGTAATACAGTCTCCCCATTTTCCGCACTGGAATTCTAGATTCCCTACTGTAGATGATTAATGTGTTTTCAACAAAATCTAATAATTAAGATTATTAGAGATTAATGTTACCCGACAGATGTGACATTTGCTTGAGGCCTTGACTAAATTTTTTTCTCCTTAGCCAAAACTATTTGACAGGTTTGTCATAAGGTTAGAAATGATATGTGGAGAGGAGTGGTTGTTATCAAATGAACTCTAGATTAGATTAGATTAGATTAGATTAGATTAGATTAGATTAGATTAGATTAGATTAGATTAGATTAGATTAGATTAGATTAGATTAGATTAGATCAGATCAGATCAGATCAGATCAGATCAGATCAGATCAGATCAGATCAGATATTTTCAGTCAGGATTGTACATCTGAGTGTTTTCTTGCCTCAGAGTAAAAAGTTAATAATTTCAACATGAGGAACATTAAATATAAAATTTGTTTATAAAGTTTTACACTTGATTAATTAGGCTTGTGAATGAAGAACATCTGGAGTTCAAGATTCGTGAACCTCAAAAATGATTGTAGGTCTATCCAGAATACAGGCAAGGGATATTTGCAAAATCCTTTAGCATGAGTAAAGGGCTCTCCAAGGTTAAAAAGCTATAATGTTTGCAAAGTTCATGCAGCTCCTTTGAAAGCTGACCTGTTTGTTTACCGTTAAAAATGTAACTGGCACCCCCTATTCTTGAAATACGCTGTTAGAAATAGAAATAGAATAACAGAGTTGGAAGGGACCTTGGAGGTCTTCTAGTCCAACCCCCTGCTTAGGCAAGAAACCCTACACCACTTCAGACAAATGGTTATCCAACATCTTCTTAAAAACTTCCAGTATTGGAGCACCCACAACTTCTGGAGGCAAATTGTTCCACTGATTAATTGTTCTAACTATCAGGAAATTTCTCCTTAGTTCAAAATTGCTTCTCTCCTTGATTAGTTTCTTGTTTTTAACATGTTGGAAGAAGCTTTTTTTGTTATTTTTTAGTTTTGTCACAATCCTTTGTTCATTGTGACCCTTAGCTTTCCTCACTTCATCTTAACAGGCTTGGGCTATTTGCTGATATTCTGCCTTAGTTATTTGCCCATCTTTCCACTTTTTATACTTGTCCCTTTTGTCTTTCAATTTGTCAGAGAGTTCTTTATGCAGCCATGCTGGTTTCTTTTGAGAGCTGTTATTTTTCTTCTTCATTGGTATCGGGCTAGACTATTGTCTCATTGAAATGGAAGGTAACAAACAAACAGAATATGCTACATCTATTATCTTGAAAATATGCCGGCTTTTGTTAGCAGCATAGTTCTGTTTTGTCATGATGGTTCAGTCAGGCCAAGATAGAGAAGCTGAATATTATCAGTACTCTGATCAACCATTCATTTCATTCCTTCAGGTGGGTGTCTGCCTATCATGTACAAACCACTATTTTATGGATAATAATGAAAATGCTCCCTATTCAATCTAAGACTAAGGGTCATTAGAAGGGAACAATTCAGTATTGTGTGGGATTACTTTACTGCAAAGCAACCATTCTTAGGCTTTCTTGCTCAGTACTGCATAGATGTCATCTCAATTAACTTTTTGTAAGTCTATTTCCTATTCTCCACGGCAAGACAGAGATTCACTAATACCAATGACTATCTTTCAGACTGTAGATTTTGGTTTAAGTATAAGTTGCCTTTCAGAATTTTGGTACCTGGAATATCATTATCATCAATCATCAAACATTATTATCATCCCAAATAAATCTACCGCAGGATCCAAGCCTCTTTCCTGAAAGTTATAAACCATAATCTACTATATAAATCAAAAGAAGGCTGGTAGATTGATGTTTCTTGACTTCCCAGTTTAGGACTGAGAAAGTGTTAGGCTCAGAATCACCCAGCCAGCTTCTATATCTAAAGAAAGACTTCTTGTTCCTAGTCCCCTGCCTTAAATACGACATACTTTGGTTCGGGAAGAATACTTTGAGAGTATGGTGTTCCAACATTCCATTTTAGAATTTTTTTAAATAATTGAAACGTCTTGAGCTACATGCATAATCATTCAGTAGAAGCTAGAATGACCTCATATATCTCATGACATTATCGTGCAAAAGCTATGAATTCTGTACCTTGCATCAGATGCATCAGAACATTGTTGAGGAAATAACACAAATGACATAATTTACATCATTTGTTCTTAGCTGAATGATTAGGCGAGCATCAAACCAGATAAAACAGCTGTCACATCCATTTATATTGTATGGACCAGGGGTGTCAAACTCAAGGTCCACGGGCCGGATCTGGCCCATGGGGGGTTTAAATCTGGCCTGCAGGGCCGGCCTGGAAATATCAATGGGTTGCCTCTGCCAGCCAAAATGGGCCACGGGGGAGTCACGTGCAACCCCTGTGCACCCATTTTCGGCCTCCCTGACCTCCAGAAGCACTCTGCCAGCCAAAAATGGGCCACGTGGGGCCACTGTGCGGCACATTTTCGGCCGGCAGAGTGCTGCAGGAGGACTGGATTACAATTATGTGGACTCAAGTAAGTGCCTGATCTGGATAGAAAACAAGCAACCCTATGTTAATACTACATTTAATGCCAGATTTTACATACTGTAGGTCCATTTAATCAACAATCTATAATTGACAGCCATTTCTATTTACTATCCTGGAAATTTGCCTCTTCTGTTAGATCTTGTATTATCATGTTATTTATACTATTGCATTTTTATTATTAGTTGAATAATAAAAATACAATAGTATAAATAGCTTTTCTATGAAACAATAGGGTATAAATTTAAAAATAAAAAGTTTAGTGGAGTATGAAGAATAAGTAATAAATGTTTGCCAGTAATAGCTGGTAGAAGAGATAGGAAAATGGTTATAGTAAAGAACTGTGGAAAGAAAAAAGAGAAGGGGAAAAATGCATCTTGAGCCTGTGTCAAATGCCCACCATGGCCACCCCCACCCCCAGCCACACACAGCCCTCCGAGGTCAAACCAGAGGTGAAATGCTACTGGTTCAGACCGGTTTGCTCGAACCGGTAGTAAAAATGCTACAGCCTAACATGATTTGGGTGAACCGGTATATCCGACAATCAGCTGTGCGACGATCAGCTATGCCGCACGATCTAGAAAGCAGGATTTCCTGCTTTCTAGCTAATCTAAATCACGCGGCACAGCTGGTCCCGCCCCCTCGATGTTCTACTTACCTTTGCAGACTCTGATGGCTTCAAAATGCTCCTTTTTCAGTGCTACACGGTAGTGCCTGCAGCACGCATGCATGCACAGTGTGCATGTGCGCGCAAAGTGCATGCAAAGAGAACCAGTAGCAGACTTCAGAGGATTTCACCCCTGGGTCAAACACAACCCTGATGTGGCCTTCAATGAAATTAAATTTGACACCCCTGGTATAGATGATTTTCCCCTTTAAATAATGAATTCATACGTATCTCCTGAGCAAAATTGGAATGACATAGAGGAGAGAGGCTTTAACCTTCCCTGTTGTCACAGACCCATTTGCAATGTCCCTCTTGGTAGGAAGAATGGGAAGAAAATACCAGTTGGTGCTGATAGAAGCATTCCTCTCGGTGTGTGAATACCAGTACAGGTAGTCCTCGACTTACGACTGCAATAGAGCCCAAAATTTAGTGAGGAATTCGTTAAGTGAATTATGCCCCATTTTACGACTATTGTTGCCACATTTGCTAATCACAGCAGTACAGTAACACAGTTGTTAAGTGAATCTGGATCCACATTGACTTTGCTTGTCAGAAGGTTGCAAAAGGGGATCCCTTGACCCCAGGACAGTGCAAATCATCATAAATATGAATCGGTTGCCAAGCATCAGAATTTTGAACAATGTGACCATGGGGATGTTGCAATGGTCATAAGTATGAAAAATGGTCATGTCGCTTCTTTCAATGCTGTTGTAACTTCGAACGGTCACTCAATGAGCTGTTGTGAGTTGAGGACTACCTGTAATGGAAAGAGAAGTGATTTGGGAAGTATTCATGGGCAAAGGATCCAAGGGGCCTCTCTCCTGGTACCACAATTATTAGATTAACAAAAATCAGCTTTCCAGCACTAAAAAGAAAGAATCAAACCCCACTTCTGGACAGGCCCTGAATAAGTGAGGCTTAAATAGTTTGATAAATGGCTCTTACTCAACCTAATGCATTCCGAAGCTGTTGGGACTACAGCTTCCATTAGCAATTTGCATTGCAATGTATCAGGAGGGCACCAAGTTAAGAAAGGCTGTTCTAGATCCTGAAGCAAGAAGCTATTGAGGGAGAAATCTGAAACTAGGATAATGCAGTCTTTAAAACATCACTGATTTTTTATTGCACAAAATGGTTGCCTTCTTCGCCAACTGAAACGAAAACTGTACTTTCCTCAACTCTTCTAATATTATAGATTGCACTGAGCCGAGGTGGCGCAGTGGTTAAAATGCAGCACTGCAGTTCAGCAGTTCAGCTGTTCAAATCTCACCGGCTCAAGGTTGACTCAGCCTTCCATCCTTCTGAGATGGGTAAAATGAGGACCCAGATTGTTGGGGGCAATATGCTGAACTCTGTAAAAACCGCTTAGAGAGGGCTGTAAAGCACTATGAAGCGGTATATAAGTCTAAGTGCTATTGCTATTATCTGAACATATAAAATTTAGCCTTAGATTTGTATGGGATGCATCCATATGGTCATATTTCTCTGACCAAGATGATGCATGAAAATGAAAATAAATGAAAATAAATGCGAATCATCAAACTGTTTCAGTCAGCGTTTCAGAATTTAGATCTTGTTTAGCTTACCAACTTTTTCAGCCCTGAACCCATGTGCACAGGTAGTACTCGACTTATGACCACAATTGAGCCCTAAAATTTGTGTTGCTAAGTGAAACATTTGTTAAGTGAATTTTGCCCCATTTTGTGACCTTTCTTGCCACAGTTGTTAAGTGAACCACTGCAGCTGTTTATTTAGTGACACGGTTGTTAAATGAATCTGGTTGCCCTATCAACTTTGCTTGTCAGAAAGTTGCAAAAGGACATCACATGACCCTGGGACAGAGCAATGGTCATAAATATGAACATATTGCCAAGCATCTGAATTTTGATCACATGACTACAGGGATGCTGCAACATTGTAAGTGTGGGAAATGGTCATAAGTCCCTTTTTTCAACACCGTTGTAACTTTGAACGGTCACTAAATGAACCGTTGTAAGTCGAGGAATACCTGTACCCTATATATCAGTGATGGCGAACCTATGGCAAGCGTGCCGGAAGTGGCACACAGAGCCATCTCTCCGGACACACCAACCCTCACCCGTTGCTCTTCTGGGTTGCAGCGAGCACATGCGCACTAGCCAGCTGGTCTTCACATGCACGGGAGCACAGGAAACCAGAAGCCCAGGTGACCAGCACGCATGCACACGCCGGAAACCGGAAGCTCAGCTTCCCAGCGTGCACATGCGCGCCAGGGAACTGCCCAGGTGACCAGCAAGCATGCGCTCCCGTTTTGGCACTCGGTGGGATCCTCCCAGTTCAGACCAGTTCTATGGAACCGGTAGTAACTTGGCAGCCTGGGTCGCTGGAACCGGCAGCAACCCAGGCCTGCCACGCCCCCGAACCGGTTCTCTTGGTGGCACGATAGGCACCGCCATCTTGTTTTTTGCTTCTGCACATGCGCAGAAGCTTTTTTATGCACTGTGCATGCGCGTGCACACAAAGCATGCACACAAAATGCAACACACACACACGCCTGCAGCACGCCCCTGAATGAACCGGCAGCAGGAGAAACCAGAATCCATCCCTGAAAATAAATAAATACGCCGCTGTGATCTTCCAGAAAAGCTAGTTCATGTCATGAAACTTTATTTTCTTTGTATTCAAATTCCCTAATAGACTGGCAGAGGAATCCATCCTGCCTTACCTTTGATGGTTGCAACCAATAGCCCCCCTCCCGCACAGCAAATTAATGAGATTGTCAGAAATTGCGGTGAAACAGTAGTGCCATTTAGTTTAGCAGCTCCATGAAAACATTTCTCAACATCAGTAGAAAAGGGCAAATCTAAACCCCTTTATCTCTGCTACTTTCTGTGGGGTCAAGTCTGAAAACACTCTCTGCGTGGTATATTCCATGAGATTTAGTCTGCCATCAGCAACCTGGTTTAAGTGACATTTAATATTTCAAAGGAAAACAAGAAATGTCAATGCCTCATTTAGAGACAAAACGGCATGATTTCCAGGTTGAGTGATCTAATTAATTGACTAGCCATTGTTCCGACTTGTAACAAAGCAGTAAACTAAAGCAGCTATGATTTATGTCAACAGTGGGCATCTTCTGAGTAGCTGAGAGTTTGACTTATGCAGTAGTGGTGAATATCTGTTGCTTGGGTATAGGATGAGTGTGAAGGTTCATTCTCCGAGCTTGTGGGTTGGTTTCTGAACGTTTCATTACCAGGCTAGGTAACATCTTCAGTGGAGTTTAGGGGAGTTTTTACATATTTTTTGGTTGGGGTTGATTGAAATTAAGTGGAGTTGTGTCATACAAATGCATAGGACCAGGTTTTCCCTCCCCCTTCCCTTGATTGGGAGATGTGATTGGGAATGTTATTCCTGTCTTAAACCCAGAAGTATAGCAGCACCTTGTCTGGGCTTGGAAGATGACCATGTTTGGACCTGCCTACTATAGAAAACCTTCCTTGAATGGCAGAGTTGAAGACTAGACCAGGAGGTCAAAAAGTATCCCTGAAGAAGGCAATGGCAAGCCAGTTGTCTAAAAAGCTAGAAGATTATCCATGAAATCACCAAAGGTTAGGCTCAATTGAAAGGATTCATTACTATAAGTTCTTTCATTTCAACCTATCAAGAGAGAGTAGAACTTTGTAGACCAGTGATGGCGAACCTATGGCACGCTTGCCACAGGTGGCACACGGAGACATATCTGAGGGCACGTGAGGCGTTGCCCTATGTCAGCTCCAGAGCGCATGGGCACACTGGCCAGCTGATTTTCGGCCTTCTTTTTGGCCATTTTCGCTCTCCCCATGCTTCAGGAAAGCCTCCTAAAACCTGGGGACGGCGAAAAACAGCCCAATGGGCCAACCGGTATTTCACTTGTGTGCGTCACCCCCAGCTTCCTTTTCCCTGTCAGAGGTCTTCAGGAATGTCTTCGGCTTTGGACAGTTGCAGCCAGGCCTCTCACACCTCGGCCCATTTCTTCTGTAGCTGGAAAGGCTTTCCCGAAGGCCTCTCCAGATCGATCCGGAGCTCTGTTATCGGCTACAGGGGCCTTCAGGAAAGGCCTTCCCGGCTGCAGAAGAATGGGCCAAGGTGTGCGAGGCCTGGTTGCAACTATCCAAAGGTAAGTAGTAGGGCAGCTCCACTTCCGTTTCGTTTCCAAACTTCCCGTTGGCCCCTTGGGCCATTTTTCACCATCCCCAGGCTTTAGGAGGCTTTCCTGAACCCTGGGGAAAGCGAAAAACAGCCCAATGGGCCTACCGGAAACTTCAGTGAGGCCTCTGCGCATGTGCGAGGGGGCAGCATGGGGGGTTGTGCATATACATGGGGGGCAGCATGGGGGGTGCGCATGTGCAGGGGGGAGGGCATTGCATTATGGGTGTGGGCACCTGCGCACACGCTTTTGGCACCAGAGCCAAAAAAGGTTCGCCATCACTGTTGTAGACCATGAGCCACTCTTCAGCAGTAATGTGCAAAGAAGGTGATCGATGCCTTATCTCTTCCTAGGTCATGTTTGTATGCAAACCTGTGCCATTCCTTGCTCAACTGCAAACTCAGAGGAGAAGAAAGAGAGTCAGGATGAGATCCCATTACCCCAGCAGTTTTTTTTCTTTCAACCCAGGAAAAGGTTGGGTTCTACTAATCCTCACTAGTATATGAAAGCAGGAATAGGTTTGGCAAAAAAAGCTCTAGCCAACAGGTATCAAACTTGATCGCGGGCCGGATCATGACGTATCGTGACGTTTTTTTGCCTTTGCAGAGGTGGGGTGGGCGTGGCCTGCGCGTGATGTATCCGGCCCGCAGATCGCCAGTTTGACAAGCCTGTTCTAGACATATATAATAGTTAAAACCACAGTAGGTTATAACATCTCAACAAACTCAGCAACTAAAGGTGGTCTATACTAATTTTATCTGATGGGAAGCTTGAAATTGCTTTCCTATCCCTTCTCTCTTCAATTGACTATGAAATGTACACAATTGTACTACATTTCCCACAAGTGTTCTCTGAAGGATTTCGCAATGGTATTTTTTGTTCTTCCATATTTATCTATATCTTAGAGCTCCAGAAAAACATGAAGGGGAGTGTGTGGGAGAAATTATCTTGCTGCATTTCCCAGCTTCCCTTATTCTATTCAGGCTAATGTTCTAGAGAATGGGTGTCGAACTTGCCACATCATGTTGCCGTCATGTGAGTTTTGTGACCTTTTTCCCCTTGGGTGGGGAGGTATCAGCATGTGGCCACAACTATGCAATCAAGACCCCACCATTTGTATATGCATACATGTATAAAGCAATACGACTTCGTGTCAACTTTGAACCAAACCTGGCAGCAGCCATTTTTCTGTTCCTCAGTTGCCACACAGAGGGGGAAGGGGGGAAAGAGGTTGGAATACCTTACTAGATACAACAGAGAGCTTTCTCGTGAGAACCAAGGTCATCTCTACTGGCAAAGGATAAGGTTGGGGAAGGAGTGGCTGGCGAGCCCGCCAATTAACCCAATTGGTCAATGTGACCTGTGACACTTGGGAATGGGGTTATTTCCTATTTTAATTATACTGAAACCGCAGGAAAGATTTAGAATTGGTTTTTCTTTGAAGCTGTGCCAATATGATGTACTCAATAAAGAAGACCTTTGAGAAGAATCCTAGTCTCAGAGTTCTGATTTGCTTGGGTTCATTAGTCGGAGCCTTGACACTTCAACTGTGTCAACTTGATTTCCATCTTAACTTTTATGACATTTCCCATGGCCTTTATTGATCCAAACTCTTATGTCTCTGATTTCCCCTGAAATATCTTTTTGTATTCACGAGTCTTGGAAAACAGGCACATGAGAAAAGCTTGGTTGCTACTGTTTTGCTGTGTCATTTACTTTACTTTACTTTTTGCTGTGTCATTTAAAATCCAGACTCCATTAAAGTGCAGAGGAATGGAGATTATCTGTAGGCAAGTCATGATCACATTGAAGTGCTATTCACAAGAGAAGTATGGTGCCATAAACTGGGCTGTCCTGTGGCTGATCCCTAAATTGCAGCAGGGGCTGATAAAAGGCTGCTGGCTTGACACCTCCCTATTGCAGGGCAAATTAAGGACAAGGCTTGGTAGATTCTCCCAGTTTAGATTCTCCAGAACCTACCAGTGGGGAAACAGCCACCTGAAGAGAGAGAGCAGAGTGGGAGGATGCTTAGAGTGGCAAGTTTAGACAGCTGTCAAGTTGCCAGCTAATAGATTACCCAGGCACCAAGAGGTGTGTGGGAGGAAGCAGAAGGGAGCACCCCTGATGTTCCAGCTTGGCCCACAACTGTGACCTGTCAGTTGAGTTATTTCTGAACACAGGGCAGGCCATCTGCTGAGAAGCACAGAGGAGCGGGGTGAAGTGAAGCAGAAGGCGGGGAGTGAACTGCATCTTGAAATTGTTCTACAAAGCAACGCTATAGTGCTGGCAATCAGCAGTCAAGAAATCCAGGTCTAACTTTTGCAATGAGTACCCAAATTGGAGTAGACATTAAAAAGGGCATCCTTCCCAACAAAACACAGTAAAACAGTAAAAGGTATTGCCAGACTAAATCCATTCTTGGCAGAAGAACCAGTGGCCCTGTAAGCCACCCAATAGTGACAAATTAACAACACGGCAGCTGGCAGAATCCTCTTTTCTTTCCCAAGAACTTTCTGTTCCAGAACTTTCAAAAGAGCCATATTAATGAAGAGCTTATAGAACACCGCTCAAGGACCATGGAAAATACTCATCAGGCAGTGTGCAAAAAACAAACAAACCCACCTCTGCAGAAGCTAGATGGCTTCTTTCTCCTTCAGCATCAAACTAAAACAATTTGGAAGGTAGTTCCCAACAACCAGAATGAAATGAGATGTGCCAGCAGTAGCCTTAAGTAGCCAATAGGAACTAGGCAGAGCCAGATTCCAGACCATTTCAGCAACCATGTCATCCGTGAAGCATGCTAAGCATACAGGCACAACCAAAATTTTGTCAGGGAAGGAGAGAAAACATTGGTTTAAAATTGGAACAGCTAAGGACATCTTTAACGTCAAGTGGATATGGCAGACAAGAAAATTACCCAGGGCAATTACCATTATGGCTTTAACTTAATAGATGCAAAGAAGACCCCTTAAAGATGTAACGATTAATTATTCAAATGAGGTAAAGGTAATAGCATTAATACTTGATACACTTAATCCTTCCCGTTTAAAAAAAATATTTCTGTGCCTTTGAAGAGGGCTAGTGGTTCTCAATAGTAAACCAGTTGTGTGTCCGTTTTCAATCATTTCTCCCCAAGTATTCTTTGAAACACGGAAGAAACATGAAAGGACAAATAAATTAGTCATAATCAACTCGTTCCACTTTCTCTTATTGCAGCAAATTCATGTTTCCTCACTCACATTGCCCATGATTAGGTAAGAGTTTTGACCTTAATCAAAATCCTATATACGAGTACACCGTTATGGCTAAATGCATTTAGTTGAAAGCTAGATACCATCGCATTAGTGGCAGAGCTAATTCTATCTCACTGGTCATAATGAAGACAAACCCTGGCCATTTTAGCACATTTTCTTTTTGCCACGTTGTAGTAAATCAGTGTAATAACTATTTTAAGCCAAAGCATTTGGTGGGGAGGGCGGGTGTTTGGAGAGAGAAAAAATGATAAACTAGCCACGAGGCGTATTACCCTTTTGCTGTAACTCAAGAATTGATCTGCCAGCCTGGTAGAAAAAACTAATATGCCACTTCAGCAACAGTGAAATGATTCTCAGAGGGAGGGCAATTGGTTGAATTGATTTTGTTTTTTTTACTCCATTACGTAATGGGATGAGCATGCAAATATTACAAAGTGGGGCTGCTGTAAAGCATTCTCTTGCTCCCTTCAGATATTCAGAAATAAGAATGCAATCTTTTATGGTTCATTTGCTTTTGTCCTGGTGTGCTATGAAACACCAATCTGTATCATTACATTATTATGTTACCTGGCTGGTTGTTTTGATAATTTGTTCTAGGACAGGCATCAGATCTGAGAAGAGTTTTCAGCCTCCCCCATAGCTTTATATCAGGGACTGCACTAGTCAGGAAGTCCTCTTATAAGTGTGGCAGATGTCGGGATTTCCCTAACTTCCCCTGCCACGGCATGCTCGCTGTCCATCCTGCACCTCCTAAAAGTATGCCAGGCAAGATGGAACAACTGCAGGCACTCAGTCTGGTCTTCAGTAGAGCAAAGAAGCAATTAGCAAAGTGGCAGTAGGAACTGCTTCCATCTGTCTTATCCAGGAATGGGTTCCAATTTTTTTTACTACCACTCTGTGGGCGTGTCTTATTTTGTGGGTGTGGCTTGATGGTCATGTGACTGCGGGCATGGCTTGATGGTCATGTGACTGGTGGGAGTGGTTTGGCAGTCATGTGACTGGGTGGGAGCGGCTTTGCGGTCATGTGACTGAGTGGGGGTTGCTGGGTGATCATGTGACTGGGTGGGCATGTGACTGGGTGGGCATGGCCAACTTGACGTCACTCACATCAAGGGTTATGGTTAGGGTGCCTGGCCTCTCCTCACCTCAAAGGCCTCAACGAGATACAATTTCCATATCTATTTACTACTACTGAACATCCAAAATATACTATTTAATCCTATGTATATATATGCCATATGTGTACATACATATTACACACAGGCACACGAAAAGATACATTATCTACTATATATATTGTATTTGTATGTACACACACACACACAGCTCTTCTAAAACTACACATTCAACCTCACTTACTGCATTTGGAAAAACACACCCATAGTCCACTTTCTGCCACCAGCAGGTCGCTACCAGTTCGGGCGAACTGGTCCGAACCAGGAGGAACCCACCCCTGGTCTTATCTCCAAATGCTACATGTAGTGTTGCAAAACCAGAGGCATTTTGATAATAAATATTAGCTACTCCAACTTCTCTACTGAGCAATGAGGGAGTACTAAGGAGGAAAAGCAGGAGGGGAATGGAAATGGGTCCTGGTCGGTCCTTAAAGTCTTGTGGTCCCTGTCGTTTGACCCACTCTGCTAGATGCTGATGCCTTATCTACATATTAGAACTGCATCCTTTGTTAATTGCTGAAGATATATTAGTCATCAAGTGATGTTCAAAACATCTGATTGCACCTGGCATTTTAGGACTAGGAAGCAACCATTTGTTGCCCGGTGTTGAAAGCACAGAAAACTGCTGAATGTCTGATCTGTCTGTAGTCTTGGGTAATTACACCTGGTGGGGAATGGAAATAATAAGAAACATAGCAGATAGCGGAGTGTACTGGGGGAAAAATATCAATGGAACTAAATTGTATCTCATCAAAGCCAAAATGAAAAGTTCCAATTCCCATTGTTCTTGCTTGTCTCGAATAAAAGAGAAGAGCCAAAATTAATGAATTGCAGAAAAATCCTATTCTTCTATGAACTACTCGACTTTCTAATCCACACATTGCCTTGTTGGCTAGCAATTAACCATTGTCCAGTGATGATGGACTTTTGCCACAGTCTGCTTTTCAGCATGATTTGGCTGTGGTTATTCATTAAAGGCATTACATTATTTACAGTTTATTCATTGACAGTCAGCTCCCTGTGGTGACATTAAAAATAATATAATTTCCTGCCGAGCCAAAGAAGATGGAAGGCTTTAAAAATGCATAAAGCTCCTTGAAATTACACAGAGGGACTAAGTTAAAAAATAAATAAATCTCTACAGAATTTATAAAACTGCATCTTTTGACTTTGATCAGCATATATCAGAATCCCCCTGTTGCCACTCTGTTCACATACAGAACATCCAACATCAGCAGTTCTAGACAGACAAATAAGGGGAAATAAATCTACAATTGTTCTCACAAAGCTGGGAGACTATCAACTATAATGCACCCTCCTGTCCAATCTTCATTGCTAGCTTTCTCCTTTCATTCACCTGCTACCCTTTTCAAGTCAATATCAAAAATTTTATTTTGTCTGATAGACTAATACCAGAAAATAATCTGCTTTACAAATCTCATTGTTTTTTATGATGAAGAACTGGGCTTTGAAATAGATGTGCTAAAAGAACATTTTGCTTTTGTAGACAATCTCCCTCCTCTCCCTCCTCCTCCTCCTCCTCCTCCTCCTCCTCCTCCTCCTCCTCCTCTTGCCTTCAGACCCAAAATGCCATTTAGAGGACAATTAGGATTCCAGTTTTGTCTAGGATTTTGTTACTTACAATATCCTATTTGTCTATGATTTATAATCAGTGGTGGGTTCTAAATTAGATCGCCACCGGTTCACGCGCATGCGCAGAAGCGTCCCGGGTGGGTGGACGGAGCCTCCCACCACTGCCGCTACCAGTTCTAAGAACCTGTCTGAACCGGAAGCAACCCACCGCTGTTTATAATACTGCTCTGTAAGGCTTTTCAATTCATTTGGTAACATTGCAAGAATAGTTGGAAGAGGGCACTTGGGCCTTTGAGATCAACCTTCTTCTCAATGCAAGAATACAAATTAAAGAATTCTTGATGGATGACTCTCTATCCTTCAACATATCCAGCAACAATTAGTTCCATTGATATTTTTCCCCCAGTACACTCCGTTACCTGCTATTTATTTTCATTATGGAACTCCTCTTGCTGTTAGACAGGTTTAGCAGTCCAGAATAGTCTGAATTTATTATTCCATGTCCTCTACTTCAAGGATCCCCAAATCTTGGTCCATGAACTGCTACCATTCTGCGGTCTGTTGGGAAGTGGGCCACACAAGTGGCAGGCGAGCAGTGTTGGGGTGCCAATTTTTTAACAACCAGTTCTCTGCCCTAATGAATGGCTGGGTGGGCGTGGCCAACTCGATGTCACTTACGTCCAGGGGCGCTTCGCCTCACCCACCCTCTCATGACCGTGGGAATGCTGCAATGGTCGTAAGTGTGAAAAGCAGTCATAAGTCACTTTTTTCAGTGCTCATGTAACTTTGAATGGTCACTAAATGAACTGTTGTAAGTCAAGGATTATCTGTACAAAAATACAAAAAGCTTCTTGGCTTGCAAAAGCTGCCCTAAATACCAGTCATTAGATTAGAAATGGGGGAATACACACTGAAGATCAATGAGTCACAGCCGTCATGGAAACCTAAACCATTCTGTCTGAATACCTTCCTTTTCCTCAGCAATACCTGCAAGCCGGAGTTACAAATCGGGCAGGTTGCCAGAGCACATTGAGGAATTAAAATAGGAATTAAAATACAAGGATAACTATCATCAGCCAAGTTACTCTTGCTCATAAAGTGAAACCCTTTAGCAGAAAGGTTGTTTAAGCTCTCCAGAAAGTGGGTGGGCATATTCGGGCTACAAAATGCCGAGCTAAAGAGACAAATTAACAAATTAACATCTTGAGTGAGGGCTAATCCCATTCTGCCTTTGTTCAGACCTTGCTGCAGAGAATTTTTGCCTATGAATTTTTGCCTATTTTTGTGGGCTATTAAGGAAGGTGGGGGCTGCTTTCTCCCTCTAATGTTTCTCCATTTCTCATTCAGGGAAATATATTCTTCCTTTTTAATATTTCTCAAAATATTTCATTCTTCTAAGAGAGGGGTGGGTGCTAACTTTCTACAATTGGTGCCATGTTACTATGCCATATTATCATGAGAGAAAACTAAAACAAATTGGAAGGAGGATCCACTTATTACCAGTGAGCAATCATGTGCCTTGCCCACTCCGAAGCAATGCAAGAGACTCCTGTCCCAAAGGTGCTTTTTCAAGAGGCAACTGGGACTTTCTGGAAACCAAGAAAATCCAGTTGTCTCTTGAAAAAAGCACCTTTGGGACAACCATGACCTGGATGACTAAAGAATCCCCATAGACAAGAGACTCCTGTGCTCAGTAAACTGACAAAAGCATAGTTTCCCACCCAGGAGAAGCAATCATTAGATCCATTTGCACCACTTAAAGATACCAGCTGGTCTCACTCACCTCACAAGATATCCTAAGCCTTAGGACCTAAGGTAATCATCCAGATTTAAGGAAAAATCACATGCCTCCAGAAAGGCAGTAAAAAAAAATCAGACACAATGCCAAGCTTGCATCCTGCCTCTCAGCCATTTCTTCTATGGCTATGCCAACCTTTCTGTAAATAGCTGTTCCAGCTTTGTTGGAAGTATACTCCAAAAAGCTTAAAACAACCCTTTAACAATCTTTAAGAAAGTCAAGCCCCCAGGAATGAAAGTACCACAAAAAACTCCGGGGTGGGGGGACTCCTGAGAAGCTCAGTCTACAGACAGAAAGACTGGGGGTACTGCTAAGGCTTACAATGTAACAAGCTTAACCCAGAGACAGTTTCTGAAAACACTTAAAGCAGCAGGGCAATTAAGATAAGGATTAAGCTAGAAATACAGGCATACCAGAATGTTTCTTTCCTGCCTCCCTTGCAGGATTAGCCCTGTAAAGTGGGAAAAGATTTCTTCCAACAACGGGTTCTCTGAACTGCTCAGAAAATTAACATCCAGTTCAGGAGAACTGGTGCAAACCGGTAGCAGCCCACCTCTGCAGGCGAGCGCGCGAAGCCATCCCATCTACCCCCACCTCCACCCCCGCAGCCACTGCCAGTCTGCAGAACCAGAAAAGTCAGGGACCCTTGCTCTAGTATGTAATCCAAAGGGCAGGTGCCTCAACAGAAAATGCAAGCCTCTTAGGTGCCATTGGCTGTTCCTCAAGAAGAGGACCTGGAACATGCTTATCCTATGAGGGCATTTAGGACAGGGAGATGGAGACAGATGGTCCCACAAATTACAGATCTGTGTCGCATAGGGCTTTATAGGTCATAACTAGCACCTTGAATTACATCCAGAAGTGGTACTGGAAGCCAGTGCAGTTCACAAAGTAATGATAGTACATCAGCATACTGAGGTTACACATGCTGACTGTGTTACTGCATTCTGGACCAACTGGAGCTTCAGGATGTCTTCAAGGATAACTCCATATAGAGTGTCCTGCATTAGTTCAAATGGGAAGACCCCCAAGAAAGAGTTATGCAAAGGCCCTCTTTGGCCACAGCAACTACCAGCTGTTTGAACAGGAGCTATGAGTCCACGAGGATCCCCAAATTGGTTCTGAGTAGGGAAGACAACATCTCCAGAACCAGTAATAGAAAATCTCTAGTTCCAGGTTCAAAGGAGCCCAAAATCCACAGTTTACTCAGTCTTGCTAGGATTGAGGCAGTCTATTCTTCCCCATCCAAGCCTCAATATTCTCCAGATACTGGGAAAAGATCCTGATAGTATTGCCTTGTTGTCCCAAGTGATACTGATACTTCATCCTGTGCCAACAGATAACCTCACCCAGCAGCTTCATGTAGGTGTAAAACAAAAGTAGGAAAAGAATAGAGCAATAAAATGTTCTTTATTGTTGTAGGATAGAATAACCAAACCTTAAAAGTCTGATAGAGTGTCTCTCTGCCCCGTCTTAAAGTACACAAATCAAGGCAAGGTTATTTGGCTTTCTTCTCACAATTTCCTTTTTTTTCCAAAACTGGATCATCTTTCAGAAAGCTCCCCCCTTACTGGTTCATTCATTCTTCCCCATTCCCAAGGACAGGTCAACAGTCTTTCTCAAATACCACCTTGAAAGCCCTTCACAGGATAGCACTGGCATATAACAGGCAATACTTTACCAAAATCTCATCTGTCTGTCTGGTCATCTACAGACCACCTGTTACAGGTCCCCTTCTTCTGAAGGTTCATGAGTCATGGGCCAGGCCACAGCCTTCTCAGCAGCTTTTACCAGCACAGATGGCCTCTGTGTTACAGGCATTTTGGAAACTAGTATTGTTCCAGCAGGAATTCGACCCTGAGATAAGTTTAATTGAATAATGCATGTGATGCATTCAATTTTTACGGATGGTTTTTATTTCTAGGCAATTTTTAATCTCAAGGTGAAGTGGATGTTTCCTTGATTTGATTATACCCACCTACTAGAGCATTCGAATTAAGGCTACAGAAATCATAAAATAAATAAACAAATACATAAATAATATTTAAGGTGATGAAAATCAGAAGCGATCATCTTCCAAAAGGGCTTTTTTTTAAAATTGGATATACACTGGTTAACCAAATGGCAAATGCGGTTTCGTGGAAATATGAAGAAATGGATACTGGAGCAAAAATGTGCGGTCTAAGCACATTTCAAGTACTGTAATGTTAACAGAATATATTGTTCCAAAGTAAGCACAGAATGAGACTCTGCGTGCGCTTTTCTGACTTGGCTATTTGGCAGGTGAGAAGCTTCCCATAGCTTCAATAATTGTGTGCATAAATAGCATAGCTGTAGAGAATCAGGGACATGACCTTCAGGGAAATAAGCTAGAGCTGTTATATAAGCGAAGTGGGTTAGAAACATTCTGTAAGTCCTGGGGAACAAGATTACATTTGGAAGAGATTCAGGCAGGATCTTCCATGATTCAGTTGGGGTATAAGATGGAGGTAAAGCATAATGAGGTTTGCAAGATTGATGTCAGCCCCCTGAAGTAGGACAGATCAGGAAACATTCCATGGAAAGATTAGAACTTTAACTGGACTGGACTAGCCTAGAACTATATATACTGTATACTGAGATAGGCTATAACTGCAAGACCTTGCAAGTCTGATTGTGTTTTATCCCTCCTCCTACTTATACCCCAGTGAATAAGGAAGGAGCCTCTCTCAGTCTCTTACAAACATTATATTTCCTGGGATTTAAGAATGTTTCTACAGTTCTTGCCTATTCCCCTCAAGACCATCTCTGTGATTTTCTACAATGGCAAACGCGCATTTGTTCTCACGTAATATGCAAAGGAGGTGAAAAGGTTTCTCTGACTACCCCAATGTGAATCCAACAAGGACCCCAGCCACCTACCTCAATATGCAAAAAAAATACCAAATGCTAAAATATGCATGGGCGTTTGATATAAACGTTCCCATGAGGTAATTAATGCAAAGGAAATGTTGACACTCTTTTTCACTTACAGTGCATATCTCACATAGTATAGGAGCCATTGTTATGCTCATGAACACAAGGGGCACAGAAGTGCTTCCAACTTCACAAATTACACACCGGAGTTCATTTATGTGGACAAATATTGACTGGATGCCAGAAACATCTGAGAAATTATTCTCATTCAGAGGAAGCTCCGCCCAGAGGGCAAGCACTCAACTTATCCTAAGCGCTAGTCATTTGTTTTGTGCCAGGCTGCCAGCTGGCAAGTGCCTAGCATCATCTCTGACCAACTGTTTTGCTGAGTTTAATGGGACGAGAGACCTTTTGCAGTCGATATATACACCTACAGAAAGAAAAAGAGATGTTAAAGCAATCTTGGCAATGCTATGTTTTTGACATTCAGCCCCCTGCTGCCAAAATAACTTCTAAAAAGAGAACATAGGGGTGATGGGTGTAACAGGTTCTCCAAGGGCTTGAAAAAGACAAGAATCCGGATGCTTTTGTGAAGAAAATAGGATAGATAGGAAGAACATATTAGATTGCAAGGAGAGCAGCAAGATTGTTCTTCATGAATAGGAGAAAGTGGTAGTTACCAGTCCTTGAGCCAGCAGAAGTCTATACCAGCATAATATTATGACTCCAGTGGTGGGTTTCCACTTACCTTTGCTACTGGTTCGGGAACGGGAGCGCGCACGCACGACGCTTCTGCACGTGTGCAGAACCTTCTGCGCATGCGCAGAATGTCCATGATGAAGTTTCGGGCGGGTGGGCAGAGCCTCCCGCCGCTGCTGCTTCCGGTTCACCCGAACTGGGGCAAACCGGTAGAAGCCCACCACTGTATGACTCCATTAGTTTCCCTATCCTGCTACAGAAACATCACTGCCATATGGTGCAGTCTTTATTTATGGTATTCAGGGAGATTCAAGATACAGACTGATGTATTCCCCTGGCTTTGTTTCCCTCCCTGTTCATCAAGCTTCAGTAGCTATTTGAACATGTGGGAGCAGTCTTTCATGCTACAAGAAACTGGAATGTACATCTACAGTACAACAGGTGGCACGCGGAGCCATAGCTGAGGGCACGAGAGGCATTGCCCTATGTTAGCTCCAGTGCGCATGCGCCCGTTGGCCAGATGATTTTCAACCTTCTTTTCGGCTGTTTTCACTCTCCCCAGGCTTCAGGAAAGCCTCCTGCAGCCTGGGGATGGCGAAAAACAGCCCAACGGGCCAACCGGAAGTTCACTTGTGTGCGTCACCCCCAGCCTCCTTATCGCTGTCAGAGGTCTTCAGAAACTTCTTTGGCTTTGGACAGTTTCTTCCAAAGTTCGCACAGCTCGGCCCATTTCTTCTGCAGCCGGCAAGGCTTTCCTGAAGGCCTCTGCAGCCGATAACAGAGTTCCAGAACGATTCGGAGCTCTATTATCGGCTGCAGAGGCCTTCAAGAAAGCTTTGCCAGCTGCAGAAGAAATGGGCCGAGCTGTGCGAGGCCTGGTTGCAACTATCTGAAGGTAAGTAGCAGGGCAGCTCCACTTGAACTTCCGGTTGGCCCATTGGGCCATTTTTCGCCACCCCCAGGCTTCAGGAGGCTTTCCTGAACCCTGGGGAGAGCGAAAAACAGCCCAACAGGCCTACCTGAACTCCAAAGGCTTCAGTGAGACCTGTGCGCATGTGCGGGGGGGGCAGCGCGGGGGTTGTGCACATGCGCGGAGGGGAGGGCATTGCATTATGGGTGTGGGTTCATGCACGCATGCTATTGTGCACACACCCTTACACCCTTTTGGCACCTGAGCCAAAAAAGGTTCACCATCACTGCCCTACAGAATGGACAGATAGCTTTGGCAATTAACTCTAAAGATCTTGGGCATCATTGTATATCAGAATAGCCATTAAACTATCTATTGCTAAAGCGCAACATATACATAATGCACAAATAGGACACTATAAAATTATCTCATTGAATGTGATTCTCATTATCTATATTCTAGAGATATACCCTTCAGGCAATGTGATATGTCCCAGATATTGTTCTCCACCTGGACGCTGGCATAAATAAGATTGAAACTGCATTGCAGCTTAATAAAATGAATTAGTGTCTAAAATCAGGTTTAGGTATCTCTTATTTCTTAATAAATGTACTAGCAGGTGGGAAAACTCCATTCTGTAGAAGTTGAATCACTGGGTTTACATGCAAGTTACTGGGTTGCAAAGCATATAGTAGCCTTATGTCCTGACTACACCAAAGCCATGCTAAAACAGAGAATAATAGATAAAGTCATGAAGTTTATTCTTATGTGGCAATAGTGGTTTATTCAGGGGCTCAACCCTTCAAATTCAGCCTGGCCAGATAGTGAGACAGATTGAAATGTCTAAATATAACAGGCATTGACACTAATATGATTTAATGTTTTACCAACTGCTGTCTTAAAAGGGAAATATTAGAAAATTTCTACTCATGAAATACATTTTTGCCTGTATAGAATGAGTAATGGCAATTCTAGAGGTTTTTATTTAAAATTCTCAATCTAACCCCCCCCCCCAAATGCCTGTTCCAGAAGCGGCACTAAAAGATCTTATAAAGAAGTCCTCTCACAATAAAACTGACATTTAAATGAGCTAAGCAGAGTTAACGTTTTAGCACAGATTGAGTAACATCAGGTCTTCGGTTATCTGAATTTATGATAATTCCGGATGCAGGAATAATATTCGCTGACAGAGAAATCATAGAACTGCAATATTACTGGTTGCCTTTTTATTATTCCTCAGTATCCCACATTAAAGATGAAATTGGTTACAAAGCAAATATATTCTGTTTTTGCAGACCTCATGCATTTTCATTGCTGAAAGGCAGCATCACTTCCCCTTACTTGCATCTCTGAACAATTTTTAGGATTTCTCTTCGTTAACAAGAGGGTGAAACCTGACAAAGTATAAACCTGTTCTAGGTGGAGATATAATATTGACTAACAATCTGCACCAAGAGTCCTATTTCCATTTCCCATGGCAGCGATTGCATGACTTAAAGCAATGTAAAATTCAAAGAGGCTAAAGAGACAGAGAGAGTTTTACAAGATGTACTCTTCTAATATGCATGCAAAGGTTTGAACCAGCTATTTTATAAACTAGCATATATATTACACTCTTTACATTAATTGGTGTGCATTATTCCGGCATGCTGGGTCATGAAACTGGTGGAGCACCAGGTAGTGCTAGTCGTTCGTGTTCAAGTAATCCTGGACAGACAGCCACAATTGGGATTGAAACTTCCATTGCTAAATGATTCAGTCATTGTGAGTCATATCCAATTTTATCACTTTTTTGCTGCAGTCATTAAATGAATCCAGCTTCGCCCATTAACTTTCCTTGTTGGAATGCCCCTGGGAAGGATGCAAATAGAAATCGTGTGACCTTAGAATGCTGCAACTGTTGTAAATTCTTCTTCTTCTTCTTCTTCTTCTTCTTCTTCTTCTTCTTCTTCTTCTTCTTCTTCTTCTTCTTCTTCTTCTTCTTCTTCTTCTTCCTCTTCCTCTTCCTCTTCCTCTTCCTCTTCCTCTTCCTCTTCTTCTTCTTCTTCTTCTTCTTCTTCTTCTTCTTCCTAGCATATTCCCGTAAGTGCTGGGTGTGCCACTTTGCACAGTCAGTTGCATCTCCAGGGTGCAGGCCCGTGGCTTGCATATCTTTGTTGATGGTGTCTTGCCATCTCTGTTTTGGATGCCTGCGAGGTCGCCGGCCATTGACTTCTAGTTGGTAGGCAGTCTTGGCAACGGTGGAAGGTGCTGCTCTGTGGACATATCCATACCAGCGGAGTCAGCCTTCTCTCATCTTCTCTATAATTGGTGCCACACCAAAATGCCGTCAAATGGTGTCATTTGTGATGTGGTCAAGAAGGAAGATGCCCGATATCCGACAGAGCATTTGCATGTCCATGGCATGGAGATAGCTTTCAGTCCCTGTTGTTGCTGCCCAGCATTCAGTGCCTGTTGTAAATACATACCAGTTACCAAGTATCTAAATTTTGAACAAGTGACTCTGGGGCAGTTGTGACAGTGGTAAGCGTGAGGAGCAGTTGTAAGTCATATCCTCATGATCAATCCAACACATAGTGTCAGATGCAGGCAAAAACAAGCATACACTGAACAGTACAACCCAGTAGCTGGCATTGTATACAGGAACAATCTGCACAGTGTATGGGCTAGACCCTTGCAAGTCCAGAGGGAAGATCTCACAAAAGGTTGTGGAGAATATAACAGGGCTAAGAACTTGTGGGACTTCCAGATCCAGACAAGTAGGCAAGTACTGGTCAATCAACCAGACACCATGGTAGTAGATGAGTACCAGAAAACAGAAGTGGTATATATCAGGGGTGGGTTCCTACCGGTGCGGTCCGGTGCTGGCGCTCTGGTAGCAGCCCGCTGATGACGCAATTCAGGCGTGACGGCCTCGGTGCCGTTTTTCCCGGTGCGTGCGCGCCGCCATCTTTTTTTGGCTTGAAATGTCCTGCGCATGCGCAGAAGTAGAATCGGCGCTTTTTCCCTGGTTTGGATGGCTTCTCAGCTGTGTTTCAGCTTCAAATTTCCTTCTGCGCATGCGCGGAAGTAGAATCACATGGTGGGATGCGCGCACACATGCGAGCGTAGTGAGCACGCATGCAAAATGTCATA
Source organism: Diadophis punctatus similis (assembly GCA_023053685.1). Classification (NCBI taxonomy): domain Eukaryota; kingdom Metazoa; phylum Chordata; class Lepidosauria; order Squamata; family Dipsadidae; genus Diadophis; species Diadophis punctatus. Next base: position 153,200,032 of record JALIGW010000001.1, read on the forward strand.
ATGCGCACCGGTAGCGAAAGGTAAGTGAAACCTGCCCCTGCTATATATGTAGTAACGCCAAGTGACAGCAACATCAGGAAGAAGGAGTATTAGAATCTGAAGAAGTACGAGGGCCTGAAGTAGAAAATACAAAGAATGTGGAAAATAAAGGCCAAAGTGGTCCCAATGGCGGTAGAAGCACTCAGGGCTGTGACTCCTAAGCTGGGAGGGTGAACATATCCCAGGAACGACATCAGAGCTCTCTATACAGAAGAGGGCAGTGCTTAGGAACAGCTAACATACTCCAACTTTCAGGCCTCTGGTAGAGAACCCGCCATTGAGGAAGACACATACTACCCATAGGGGTGAGAAGGGAATTTTATATATAAGTTAAGCTTACTACGTATACTAGAAATAAGCACCCATTGTATCCCTGAAATCACAGTAACAATAAACATCACTGTAATCTTGAGAAGGACAATATGCATGTGAGTGTGTCTTGCGAGTTTCTGTCCCTCTTCCCATATTTCACCTACAGGTTCTTCCTCCTTTCCAGAACAAGCATTTACTTGTGTTTCTCTATCAAGAGAATAGAATAGAATAGAATAGAATAGAATAGAATAGAATAGAATAGAATAGAATAGAATAGAATAGAATAGAATAGAATAGAATAGAATAGAATAGAATTCTTTATTGGCCAAGTGTGATTGGACACATAAGGAATTTGTCTTTGGTGCATATGCTCTCAGTGTACATAAAAGAAAAGATACATTCGTCAAGAATCATGAGGTACAACACACAATGATTGTCATAGGGTTCAAATAAGCAATCAGGAAACAATCAATCTCTAAGCAAGACATTGACAAATTTAAGATGGCCAGATCTAGAGGAAGATGGGGAAACCTGTTGGTCAATAATTTTGTAGAAGGAGGCAATACCATAAACAGGACAATCTGCTTTTTCACTGGATGAAGAACTCATCCTTTTCTCTTTATACAGTACACAACTCCAAAGGGACCTCTTGTAATCTACCATATTTTCCTTGCCCAAGACTGAGAACCACAATGCAATATGGCCACAGATACCTCACCTGGGATCTACAAACCTCCCTGCCCAGTCTGTTTTTAAAGAATATGAAGATTATTTTCATTTTAATCAAAATGAACCTAATAGACTGTGTTAGGTTGGTTTTTTTCCAAAGATAACCATAGTTATCTTCAAAGGCCCTCTGGGATAATAATTGTTAGGATAATAAAAAGAGTGGGTGACTTTATCTCAGTGTTTATTTAGACTGTATTCATTTTCTCAAAAGCAAAAAATTAGATGGAGTGTTAGAGAGAACCTGGGTTAAAAAAATAATAATCAGAGGAACAATTTAATTCTGTGTGATAAAGAGACATCCTGCAACTTGCCACGCCATCCATGACATGCTTTCAAAATAGTAACTGTGCCTTCTGGTCTAAAACTGATTGGAGACCTCTGCCCTATAAGGATGTAAGATCCTACTTTATATCAGAACTAATTATGCATGAATTAGGGTACGGTAATTAGATATGGATTGCAGAAACCTAAATAACAACTAGATCAGTGGTCACCAACTGGTGGTCCGTGGACTACTGGTGGTCCGCAAGAAAATTTTGGTGGTCCGCAGAAAAATTATTTGCATTTTTCATATTGCACTAAATCAGGGGTCCTCAAACTACGGCAATGATACGTGCAATGAACGCTTTTGTTGCTGTAGAGAGTCTCCCCCTTCGGGGTCTTTTGTGGGGGTCGGAGGGGGGCAGAAATTCCGACCTGGGGTCTGCTTCAGCCTCCTGGTGTGGGGCTTTGGGCGAAGGCTGGAGGGAAGTGCTGCTGGTGGCAAAGAACCGGAGGGCCTTGATCCAGTGGGACTGCATCATTGCCTGGAACTGGCTGACCATCTCAGCCCACTGAGCCTCCAGGCACCAGTACCTGGCCTTGCACTCCCGCAGGTCTTCCCTCTGCTTGGAAAGCCTGTGCTCATAGTCCTCAGTGAGGTGCTTCTGCTGAGCCTCCTTCTCAGTAAGATCCAATTTGAACTGAGCCAGCTGTTTTGCCAACTCCTTCTCATGGTGGCTGCTTAGCTCCAACAACTGCTTCCTATTGGAGCACTAAGGAGCCTGGGTGGGCAGGCGAGAAGGGGCTGGGAGGGGAGGGGCAAGCAGAGGCCGGTGAGGCACCCCTCAATGTGAATGACATCGAGTTGACCACGCCCACCCAGTCACATGACCACCTAGCCACGCCCACCCAGCCGGTCATTAGGCAGATCATATTAGTGGTCCGCGGGATTTAAAATTGCAAATTTAGTGGTCCCTGAGGTCCGAAAGGTTGGTGACCCCTGAACTAGATGTCAGTAAAGTGTTATATGCTGCCCTCTAGGGTCTGACCATGTTTCTGCAACACAGTTCTGGCTGTCCTAATTTATTTACCTAGACCCCCCCCCCACTCCATACAAAAGGGGGTGGGTGGGAACCGGTAAACTCTGCCTCATCCTTCCAGATGGCTACAGTGGAAAATTATGGATAGCAGTTGTTATAAGGAAGCATCCAAACCACATATCAATATTTTATGTAAAACCTTCTGAAGACCTAATGATATCATTTCAGCAGTTATGCAGCCAGTGACTTTCCTTATGTCACTAACCACAGTGGCATATTGCAAGAACAGCTGGAAGAGAGGAGATGCTCTCAGTAATGCAGAGAGGGTCTCTTCCTGCTTACTCTCTTTGAAGGAAAAGAGAGTCCAGGTTGAAGTGCTACTAGCTCTGTTCGCTCCAGTCTTCTTTTACCTGAATTATAGGATTAAAACACCAAAAAGGTACATTATGGGAGGTGTGTACCGATGTTTCTTGTTTTTAATAAAAACAGAAGACAAAAATAGACCATGTTTAGCAGAATCAGTTGAAAATGTGTACATTAGGCTTAATGAGATATAAAAAATGCTTATTAGGTGAAATACTCATTAATAGATTATAGCTGTTTAGACCTTTAAAGAAAAGGTCTCAAAGTTGACAAACACTAAAATTGCTAAATTTCACTATTACATACCGAACATTTTTTTTAGTTCTGTTGACTGCTAAAACAACATTCCCTCCTTCTTGACAAACTGAAAAATTTCACACTCTTTTGTGCTAATTATTCCTAATAAAGATAATACCCCCCTGCTATGATTTTGAAAGGGGGGAAAATCTCTTCCCCCGTTTCAGTGGACCAATATGACCAATGATTGTTTTTATGTATGTTTTTTTTAAAGTGCATACCCTTTTCTCTCTTTTTCTATAAAGCATTTGCCATAGGTCAGGGGTGGGCAAACTATGGCTCTGTGAGGACCTGTGGACTTCAACTCCCAGCATTCCTGAGCCAGCCATGCATGCATGAATTCTGGGAGTTGAAGTCCACAGATCCTCAAAGAGCCATAGTTTGCCCACCCCTGCCATAGGTTAAACACTCACATAGATTCTAGACATCAGATCATATACTGTATTATTTCTTCCCTAAAATTTTTACATAGCCTATTTGATGAAATTATTTCAGAAGTTGCCTGGAACAGATTTCCATTTGACCGATTAACATCATTTTCTAGGATAAAAGCATGCCCCTCAATTACGACAGTCACAGTGTATGAACAGGCTCATCTCCACTTTATGTAACATGTTCCTTTTCAAGTGTTCCTTCATCTGCCATTTCTCAGAAAGAGCTGTTACATGGCAGACACATAATAGGGTGTCCATGTTTCTGAACATAAGAACAACTACCGTACTTGTTCTTCAAATATACCAAATAATATTTCTGCGAATGTGTGTAGGATAGGAGTGGAGTGGGATGGAGCTCTGTTGTGTAATTTTTTCAGAGGAAAGCTAGCAGAAGTAATTTTTTCAGAGAAAAAACTAGCAAAAGCTAGATGCTTTTATGTGATGTCATTTTTCATATTTTTACTGAAGTTTTAACAAGTACACCTCAAATTATTTCTAGGAGCTGGGACTCCTCATTAGAGAACTTTGCTTTTCCAATATCTTCCTCTCCAAATCTCTTATAAACTGAAACTCAATTTGACCAAGATATGAGCAAAGCTAATAATGAATTCTCTACAGCATATTCTTTCCTAATCATCACATTATCTCTTCTTGGCAGAACGTGTAATAATCTAGAGCACTAATAAAAAAAACCTCCATTGCTCCATAGCAGTTAGAATAGGAAATGACAGCATATCAGATATAAAGAGAAGGGCATAGAAATTTTCATGATACTTTACATACAACTCTACTGTATGTAGCTGATAATGGTATGCCAGTGCATGTGTTTGTGTGGGAGTGGAGGTGGGGGGGATTGTGGGGTTGTAATATAGTTATAATCTCACTCACTTACTCACTCTTCAATATAGGAAGAGCCAGGACAAAATTAAATTGGAATTTCTTTCATTTACATTTCATTATATTACATGCAAATCTATATGATTGCATCTTTTTCATTAAAATTTTAATTTTGTAACAATGTTCAGAGCAGCTCCAGGGACTATGCACTTTTGAAGGCTGTGTGTAGCCAAAGGGTTTCTACCTTATCAGATTCAAATTGTCAGGGTTTGGCCATTTTCTGCATGAAAGAACATTTAAGGAATTTGGTAGACCAATACACTACCAAATTTGGAAGCACCCAGTGCAAAGATATCTTGATTAATACAGCTGAATGAAACAGAAGACAAAGAGAGAGTGTGTTTGTTAGAGTGAAGAGCCTTTTGCACTGACAGTATGATTCACGAACACAACAACACCATTCACCATGCAGTAAAAAGAACAAATTGTATTAATCTGTAAATTGCAGGCTATGTTAGCTTGCAAGGGGACTTGGCCCAATCTGCTCATTACCTAACTAACCATCCTGTTAGCCTATGGATGGATCTGTCCCCTCACAAATCCCATCAGCCAGAGACACATATGAGAAACTATCTTAAGGATGGAATGATGGAAGGATACAGGCAAGCAACTGCTTCAGCTTCTTCCCTTAGTTGCCCATAGCTGCATCTGTCTGCCAGCCGTCTTCGGGAACTATCACTATTCTGTGGTCCAATTCAGCTGCAGTACTTTTAAACATGCCCTGCATGAAAAGAAAAATAAAGAAGAATCCCTACCGTATCATTTTTTTAAATTATTTACTTAAGATATATGACAGGATACAACTAATCATGTGAGGGAGTGGTTCTGGGAGTTGTAGTCCTATACATTTGAAGACCATCAACTAGGGTCTTCTCTCTACAAGAGAAGCAAAATATTGTGATCCCAAAGAATGCTTGATTCCGGATGATGTATAGTGATTTTTTTCATGCCGTTTTCTTGACAATAACATGGAAGCGATTTGAATTGTTCTCTATAGTTCCTCTAGCTTCATTGTTCCAGTGCAATTCTTTATATAAATACCTTAGATTAAATACTCTAAGGTATTTAAACTAGATTTTATCAAATTCTTTTAAATGTTTTCTTTTTTATGATTTATCTCTTAGAATATGTAAATTAAATTAAATTTCCTATTTTTTAAAAAAAATCTCCTTTAATGCACATATATTTATATTGCTAAGAATTGCAAAATTCAGAGAAATATTTAATCAACTGAACAGTTATGTTGCCAGGAGAGGCTGATCAAAATATTTCATATAGGGATGTACAAAATTTGAATTAATTAAGATTTCTACTTCCCATAACATACCTAATAAAGCTTTCGAGTCCCCTGTTTTTATGTTACTTTACTTTGCTTTGATACACAGTATTTTTTATTAATAAGTAAGGTGTCATGAGTTACAAACAGGGTACTCAGTACCACAGACTTTAAGAAGTGTTGGATTGGATTGTTCTTGCGTGATGTCAGTGATCAAGAACAGGAGAATAATTGTTGCTTTTCTGAAAATGGAAAGTATTTTAGAAAGGGAATTCTGAGTTATAAGACTTCGTTCAAGAAAAAAAGAAGTTTGAGAGCAAAGAAAACCTAATCATATATGATAATTTCCATATTGGTGTCCCATATCTCTAACTGTTAATAGTTTTGGACAAATAAATGGTCATTTCCCTTTTCTCCATGTTTATGGTTTCTTTTTTTCTTTTTCTTTTTTTCAGTTATTAAGTTCATTACACCCTGTTATGAAATAAATTAAATTTGTCTTTTTTTTTTAACCTGAATAAAATTCTCACTTATTTCTGGCTGTAGCTTAGGAGAAAGCTTTGAAATCAGATGACATCAAATGTTTTATAAGTTCTCTCAGTCTCTTTGCGCAGAATTATACTTTTTGGAATGATAGGTTGGACGGTCCTGGAAGAAACCAAGAGATCCATTATCACATCACAAAACAAAAATGTGACTGACTGGACTCTGGATTCTGTACTGCCTTATGCAATTCAGGTTATATAACCCAAAATCCACAGAAATCTAAGTGGATTTCTGGTTGAGCTGTATACAGTACCTATGGTGTCTCCTCAAAAGCCTAATATACAGGCTGTACCAAAAGTCAAGCCCCTTAGACCAGGGGTGGGCAAACTATGGTTCTTTGAGGACCTGTGGACTTCAACTCCCAGAATTCCTGAGCCAGCATGGCTGGCTCAGGAATTCTGGGAGTTGAAGTCCACAGGTCCTCAAAGAACCATAGTTTGCCCACCCCTGCCTTAGGCAATTTATGCATGGCTGGCTCAGGAATTCTGGGAGTTGAAGTCCACAGGTCCTCAAAGAACCATAGTTTGCCCACCCCTGCCTTAGACAATTTATTTTGTAAATTACATAAAAAGTTTGAGTTGGTTGCCCTTTTTTCCTAAATACTTCCTTACTCTTTAAACCTTTAAACATTTTTTGGGGGGGGGGAAACGCACTACTAAAAGATATTGTGATTGGCCTGACTTTTGATATACCCACTATTAGATTCTTCCCCTCACTCCTGACTCTTTTTTTTCCCTCAAGGAATCATCTAGAAACTTCAAAGTGCCTGAAGAAAGGTGGCAAAGTTATGACATGTAGTGTCATTTCCGTAGCAAAATGTCTCATTGGTGCCAGAGATAATTTCCCACTTCATTTAAACAAAGCTTTTTAGAAGTGCATGAGCACAGTTTGATTAGGCTTTTGGTCATGTAACTTCCCACATGTGGGAAGTTATTCTCATGTTGACTGGGGCATTTCCAAGAGCATTGTTAATGTACTAAAGAAGAGGAAGGGTCCCCGTGCACTAGCTAATTTTGTCTTCTGAAACTGCAATTGCAGATTTCTACCCATTCGTTTTGCCAACATTGCTTTCCAGTGGCGCGTCCCCCCCCCCGTCCTCCCTAATTTTGTCATCTATAATCTTCTTGAACCACACAGCTGCCTCTTTAAAACGATGGCAGCTTTGCATGCTCCACTTCAGTCATTCTGCTTCATTTCTCAGCAAACTCTCTACTCCAACCACTTTGCATTTTTGCTTTCTCCCCATTGACATGCTGCGGCAAGCTTCTTCCTCGGTGATCAAATGCGCACATACACCAAAAGGTACCCCTTGTGGCTTTTTTTAGGCTGGGCCTCCCATTTCACAAATTATTAGGATGTTCTCCCAATCTCTCCAGCATTTGTATTTTCAGACAAGAGTGTCCATCACCCTCCGCAGAGTGATTAACTAATAGATTAAAAAATACATGCAGAAAGTGATATACTATACAAATAGCAAAAACTATGAGATGGGCATATGAGATTTACAATCCTCCTGAATCAATACTCCAGGCTAGGAATAGATAATTCCTAGCCTGGAGCAGATGGCCTTCTCTGTTGGGGGCCCTGCTCTCTGGAACCAACTCCCCCCAGAGATACGAATTGTCCCCACCTTGCTGGCCTTCCGAAAAGCCATGAAGACATGGCTCTTCCTGCAGGCGGGGTTCTGAGACAACTTCATCTTGGTCTCCCCCATGTATGTAAGATTTTGTATGCTTTTTAAAATGTATTTTAAATTGTTTTATATGATATTGTTTAGTGGTTCTTCAAATGTTGTACGCCGCCTGAGTCCCCAGGGAGTAGGGCAGCATATAAGAATCATAAATAAATAAATAAATAAATAAATAAATAAATAAATAAATAAATAAATAAATAAATAAATAAATAAATAAATGAGTGAGTGAGTGAGTGAGTGAGTGAGTGAGTGAGTGAGTGAGTGAATGAATGAATAAAAATAAATAAATAAATAAATAAATAAATAAATAAATAAATAAATAAATAAATAAATAAATAAATAAATAAATAAATAAATAAATAAATAAATAAATAAATAAATAAATAAATAGTGTTATGGTTCTTCTTTTTTTAATTTTTTTCCAGCATATAATCTTTGGAGATAAACAAAACAGAAGAAAAGAAATCCTAGCTTACTTTGCCAAAAGATAGAATGCTTCAGATAAGAAGCTAAATGGGCCTTAATCAGTTTGGGAAAGGGTCTATATAAGCGTTTCCCCTCAACTACTATTCTGAGACGTTGGCAGAGGGAAGCAGCCCATTTGTGCCTACTTCCGTTCCTGCGATCTTCCTGGAACTCTGAATATTTGTGCTCTCATTCAGTAATTAAGCTGGCATTTCCCACTGTAAGAAAATGCTTATATCACTTATTTGATCTGCTGCTCTGAGTATCAACCCTGCTCGGGGAAAGACATATTGAATGTATAATCACTAATTAGAGTTGTCACGAAGCAGTCTAGAAATTTACTTTGTCCCTTTAAACCAGGGGTGTCAAATTTGATTTCATTGAGGGCCGCATCAGGGTTGTGTTTGACCTCAGGGGCCAGAGTGGGCATGGTCAGGGTGAGTATGGCCAGCTTGACGTCACTCGTGTCAAGGGCATCTGTGGTGGCCCAAGCCCTCTGCCAGCGAAAATGGCCTCCCGAGCTCCATTTTCAGCTGTGACGGCCTCCTGCCGCCCTCTGCCAGAGAAAACGGCGCTCAGGAGGGCAGCTCCGTTTTCACTGGCAGAGGACGGCAGGAGGCCATTGCAGCCAAAAACAGAGCCTGGGAGGGCTGCACGTGGCCCTCCCAAGCTCGGTTTTTGCTGGCAGAGGCACTGTGGGCCAGTCCTTTGATGTTTCTGGGGCAGCCCCACGGGCCAGATCTAAGCACTCCACGGGCCAGATCCTGACCCCGGGCCTTGAGTTTGACAACCCAGCTTTAAACCATCACAGAAGTTGGCAATCTGGTGCTCTTGGTCTTGTCTCCTCATTCTTTCTGTCTGACCTCTTTTTTGACCATCTGAATAGAACTATTATAACCTCGTTTGCTTCTCTAGCAGATAGAGGAAGCTGGGCAGATGACAGGACAGGAGAAGGAAAACAAGAAGGTGGTGCAGCTGCTGAGTTTCCTGTTTAATTGATATGGATAGAGGCAGAAAGCGAAGATCCAGCTTGTAGGATTGGCTCTAGACAAGACAGCAAATAACACTTTGTAATCTATCAATGACCATGGATATGGTGTGCAATGCAAGATCATTTATTTTGGCATATAGAGCAAAAAAATTCAAAAAACACATCAATCTCTGGTAGAAAAAAAATAACAGAGAGTTTGCCTGTCATCCAAAATTCCTGTGCCTTATTACAGGGCCAACTCTACTGGCTGAATGGAATATTATGAGTTAGCATTAGCTTCCAGCTCATCCTTTTTGGCAGTATCAAATATCACAAATAAGATTAGTCTATTGGAAATCTTACCAGGGTTTAAATGGGAATAGCCAGGGTCTTGTTGGAGAAAAACATGTCACTAAATTTTCATATAAAGTTTGTAAGGTCCCAGAAGTTTCCCCGAGCCACTGAAATGCCAAAAAGAGTGACATTCGAGACGAGGCTTGCAAAAAGATATCAGCTTTTTATTCTTTGGCCAAAGTAGAAAAAGTCTGGGTGGATACTATAGCCAAACACAGACAAAATGAATGTAAGGAATAGCCACACACTGCAAGAGTG
>JALIGW010000001.1:153214965-153437465 GCA_023053685.1 Diadophis punctatus similis
ACACTCATACAGCATTGAATCACAGTGCGGTTAGTTCTACTGCTGTCCTGGCATGCTGTCTCTATTTAAGGTACATGTTTCTCCATCTGTGTGTATCAGATTAGCTCAGTGCCAGCCTAAACCTTTTTGCTGTCTGAAGCAGAGCTGAAACACTAACACCCCCCCCCCCCCCGCACCTCCACAGCTGAGGCTAAATTTCTTTCTCTATCAGATGCCAACTCTTTTCTTCCTCTTGTCTTCCTTGGTTGCCTAAAGCAAATCATTTCATCTTGCCACATAAGCAGGGCTTAACTGAAACCTATTAAAGCAATCTCTCAGCTTGAAATTGTCCCAGAAAAGCTAAGCATTTTTCAAGGCCTAATGGTTAGAGCTGGGATCTCAGCTGTTGAAACAGAAGATCATTGGACTAATTTGTTTAGGTTTAACAAAGCGGATAATTAAAACACGAATCTAGCCTCCCCAAACCCAATCTCTAGGGTTTAGGCCAGTGTTTCTCAACCTTGGCAGTTTGAAGATGTGTGGACTTCAAGTCCCACAATTCCACAGCCAGCAACGCTGGCTGGGGAATTCCGGGAGTTGAAGTCCACACATCTTCAAACTGCCAAGGTTGAGAAACACTGGTTTAGGCTATAGTTCTCACTGAATTGGTCCTGCTAGCTAAAAATCCAAAGGAATCTAGTAGCAGCTATGTCAGTCTGTTCATTCTACTGTACCTCTTACAAGCTCCTGCCTTTTAATAAAACGTACAGGTGGTCCTCAACTTATGACCATTTGTTTAGCAATGGTTTGGAATTTACAGGGGGGGGGGGAGTGAATTATGACCTGTTCTTGAAGTTGCAACCATTGCACCATTCTCCTTAGTCACATGATCACAATTTGGGCAACTCGCTTGCAGTTTATTTTATTTATTTATTTATTTATTTATTTATTATTTTTATTTATTTATTTGTCAAACATGTACAGGATAGTAGTTATTTGTATAAACATAACATAAGTAAAAAGTACCGATAATAGAGGACAGTAGGACAGTAGGACAGGGATGGTAGGCACAATGGTGCGCTTATGCATGCCCCTTACAGACCTCTTAGAAACGGGGAGAGATCGACTGTAGACAGTCTAAGGTTAAAGTTATGGGGTTTGGGGAAGAAACAACAGAGTCAGGTAGTGCATTCCAGGCATTGATCACTCTGTTGCTGAAGTCGTATTTTCTGCAGTCGAGTTTGGAGCGGTTTACATTAAGTTTGAATCTATTATGTGCTCGTGTATTGTTGCGGTTGAAGCTGAAGTAATCATTGACAGGAAGGACTTTTTGATATATGATTTTATGAACTACATTTAGATCAGATCGGAGGTGGTGTAGTTGTAAATTGTCTAATCCCAATATTTCAAGTCTGGTGGAATAAGGTATTTTATTGGAAGCAGAGGAATGGAGGACTCTTCTAGTGAAATATTTCTGGACTCTCTCGATTGTATTAATGTCTGATATGCACGGCGGGTTCCAGACAGGTGAGCTGTATTCCAGAATTGGTCTAACAAATGTTTTGTATGCTCTGGTTAGTAGTGTAATATTGCCAGAGAAGAAGCTACACAAGATTAGATTAACAACTCTCAGAGCCTTTTTGGCAATGTTGTTACAGTGGGCTCTAGCACTTAGGTTGTTGGATATGAGTACTCCAAGGTCTTTGACAGAGTGAGGGTCATCTATAAGTTCGTTTCCTCCAAGTTTGTATTTTTTATTCTGATTCTTTTTCCCAATGTGTAGGACAGAGCATTTGTTGGTTGAGATTTGAAGTTGCTAGTTGTTTGACCATTCTACTACATGGTCAAGGTCTTTTTGAAGGGTAGTAGCATTGTCGGTGGTGTTAAATAGTTTAACATCGTCGGCAAAGAGAATGAAGTTGCTTATAATATGATCACAAAGATCGTTTATGTAGAGTATGAAGAGTGTTTGTCCTAGAACACTGCCTTGAGGGACACCACTGTTGACAGGAGCAGGATTTGATAGGGGACTCCCTATTTTAATCACTTGTTGTCTGTTAGACAGGAACACAGTTATCCAATCATGTAGGTGTCCAGAGATGCCATAGGATTTTAGTTTCAGAAGTAGTTTGTCGTGTACTACTGAAGTCTACAAAACAAAAGTCTATGTAAATTGTGTCTATTGTTTTACCTTGATCAAGTTGAGTGGTCCATATGATTTTGCAGTGTAAGAGTTGTAGATTACAGGATAATTTTTTTCTGAAACCAAATTGTTTGTTGGAGAGTAGGTTGTTAGTTTCTAAGTGGAGTGTAATGGATTGGTTTATGATTGATTCCATGACTTTGCAGGTGATGCAACATAAAGAGATTGGTCTGTAATTTTCAACGTTACTTGGATCTCCTTTTTTGAAGATAAGGATGACTGTGGCTAGTGACCATAGGTTGGGTAAGAGCTAGTCCTGAAGGATTTTTAAAAAATTAAGCTTAGAGGTTCAGCCAAGGTTTTGGAGAGCTTTTTTAAGAAGTATGAACATAGTCCATCAGGTCCAATAGATAGAGATGGTTTTAGGTTGTGTAATGCCTTTCTGATGTTATCTTCTGTAAAATTGATTTGTGTTAGATCGTTGAAGTTAATTGTGGTGCGACTAGGAAATATTGGGCATATTTATTTATTTAGTTATAATTGATTGTTCTACAGTTCTACAGAGGAATTATTGAGTCTGTCATCTGCACCTCTATAACTGTGTGCTTCAGTTCTGCGACCCAACAAGACAGACAGACACAGACTTCAGAGGATAATCAGAACTGCAGAAAAAACAATTGCTACCACCCTGCCTTCCATTGAGGATCTGTATACTGCACGAGTCAAAAAGGGGGCTGTGAAAATCTTTACAGACCCCTCACATCCTGGACATAAATTGTTTCAACTCCTACCCTCAAAACAACGCTATAGAGCACTGCACACCAAGACAACTAGACACAAGAACAGTTTTTTCTCGGACGCCATCACTCTGCTAAACAAATAATTCCCTCACCACTGTCGAACTATTCACTAAGGCTGCATTACTATTACTATTAGTCTTCTCATCGTTCCTATCACCCACTCCTCCCACTTATGATTGTATGACTGTAACTTGTTGCTTGCATCCTTACGATTTATATTAATATTGTTTCCTGATTGCTTATTTGTACCCTATGACAATCATTAAGTGTTGTACCTCATGATTCTTGACAAATGTATCTTTTCTTTTATGTACACTGAGAGCATATGCACCAAAGACAAATTCCTTGTGTGTCCAATCACACTTGGCCAATAAAGAATTCTATTCTATTCTATTCTATTCTATTCTATTCTATTCTATTCTATTCTATTCTATTCTATTCTATTCTATTCTATTCTATTCTATTCTATTGCAGTGTCTCCAGAGTCACGTGATCAACATTTGCAAACCTCCCCAGCTAGCTTCCAACAGGCAAACTCAATGGGGGAAATCGGATTTGCTTAACCACTGTGTGATTCGCTTAACGACTATAATAAAATGGTCCTAACAGCATGTGACGAGTTAAGGACTGTATCACTTAACAACTGAAATGCCATTCCCATTGTGGTCGTAACTCAAGGACTACCTGGATCACCCTGAAAAGGGGCTTTCAGAGTCCTACTAATATTTGCTTCCCATGGGCTGACACAGCTTTCCTTCTGCAATGTCTGTAAATAAAATTACATTAACAATAACCATAAAAGCTAGAAAATCTGGGTTTAAAGCATGCCTATATGGAGGGCATTAGAATAAGGAATGCAGTCCTCTATTATTTTTGTTTTCCTTATAATTTAATACAACCATTTGGATTGATGTTGTTTTGTTCAGGCTATTTATATAGGCCAATCAGCAGAAAGTACATTTCATTCCTTTTATCTTCATTTTCCCCCTTTGGTTTGCTTACTAATAACAACAACAAGAAAAAGGAGAACAAGAACAACTTATTAATGTCTATAGCAGGTGCCGGGGATGCTTTGCAATCAGGAATTAAGATAGCAGCTATAAAAACAAGTCAATATCTCAAAGCAGCAGACCATCAAATGTTAAAAGCTTGCTGGATTTCAAATGCTTTAAAGCGTGATTGAAAATAGGAAGTAAGCCAAAAGAACTTTCTCTTACAAGGACATTGCAGAACTTTCAAGGAATGTCGAAATGAACAACTTTTTTTGGTTTTCATCAGCTCTACCTTACAAGGTCAGGCCACCGTATTCAGAATTATTACACCTTTCCTCTTTTACTTACCTCCTGACGGACACACAGGCTATCTATTTTCCTTGGTTTCCTTTCATTTGTTCATGTTTTTTTTTAATCATTTTCGCTTCTTACATTCCAAGCTGCATTCTTCTACACAGACATATAGACACCAATCTCCACCATCCATTATGAATGGGAACATTCAATAATTTATCACTTTTTAGAAGGGTTAGAAAAGATAGGTCACCAGCCTTAGTTGCCTCCATGTCCATATGCACCTTTCCCTATTAAAGATAAAAAGTGCTCTAGTCTATTTAGGCATGTTTTGGCCAGTAAATGGCAAGTACTACGAAAGCCCAATTTAAGAATGTTCACGCTACCCTATGCAAACTAGGATCTCCAATTTAGAAATTACCTTGCAAGCCAATATATTGCCGCCTGCATCCCTTCAATCAGTGTACAACAGTATCTTGGTACTCAACTGCTTTGAAACTCATTGAATTTGGCACTCAACGTATTTTGCTGCAAAAATTTTAACCCAGTACTCATCGCTTGTTTAGTAATCAACGCATAAGCTAGAACTTGTCAGTGTTGGCTGCCTTGTAACTCACCACATTCCTTATGGGAAAAATTTGTTTCACCGGCCAGTTGGTCTTTGCACATGCATGCGTGCCAGAAACTGGAAGACCAGGTGGCTGGTGCACATACATACACTGGAAACGGGAAGATCATCTTCTCGGTGCGCGCATGCTTACCAGGTGGCTGATCTCCTGGTTTCCGGCAGGCACACACAAACACACTCTTGTTTTGGCACTCAATGCCGAAAAAGTTCACCAACACTGGCCTATATACTCAGATATTACATTAACAGCTCTTAGATCCTTGGTTAGGACTTAAACTGTTAAGTTTTTACTACAAATCAAATTGAATAATAATAATAATAATAATAATAATAATAATAATAATAATAATAATAATAATAATAATAATAATAATAATAATAATAATAATAATAATAATAATAATAATAATAATAATAATAATAATAATAATAATAATAATAATAATAATAATAATAATACATGATTATGGATGAAACATGTAACAGTAATACCCATTGTCATCAGGGCACTTTGTACCATGTCCAAGAATTTTACAAAATACATCAATAAATTACAGCTTCCTGCAATAACACCAGTGGAACTGCAAAAAACTGCGCTACTCGGAACATCGTACATCTTAAGAAGGTACTTTGTTGATACCTAGGATGCTGGCAGCAACCCGTATCAACCATCAGCACCAGTCAATATTTGTGATACATTTTTAAATGTTCAGTTGACTGAGTTTCATGCGTAATGAATAAAAGATAATAATAATAATAATAATAATAATAATAATAATAATAATAATAATAATAATAATAATAATAATAATAATAATAATAATAATAATAATAATAATAATGAGGAGGAGGAGGAGGAGGAGGAGGAGGAGGAGGAGGAGGAGGAGGAGGAGGAGGAGGACTATGGCAAAGGCAAGCAAAGGTAGTATCAATAGTAATAGGCACCTTGTGTGCAGTCCCAAAACAAATGGAGCACCACTTGACACCACCATAGGCATTGACAAATTTGTCATCAGTCAATTGCAGATGGCAGCTTTACTTGGAACTGCTTCCATCCTGTCAAACAGAAAGAACTGGAGATCATAAAATACAAAGACCTGCAACAGAAAGAGAATGACTATGGCAAAAGAAAGCAAAGGTAGCACCAATAATAATAACAGTGGCCTTAGATGCAATCCCAAAATAATTGGAGCACCACTTGAACACCATCGGCATTGACATGACATGAGTCTTTATTGATTAGCCCTTGGGCCATATCCATCGGCATTGACAGAATCACCATCAGTCAATTGCAAAGGCATCTTTACTTTTTTACACCCTCTCTCTTTCTGTGGACTGAGGTACTTTTTACATGACAGTAGTCCTGTCTGTGATTTCTCCTCTTGTCTCTCAAGATCATTCCCTAATACCATTACAGATACCGGTAGTTCCAGAGGACAAAAAAAAAATTAAAATGAGTGATTGCCCCCTTTCAGCTAGTTATGCCATGGTGACAATATGAATAATTCCATCCATCGCTTTAAAGTTTGCATGTCTCTTTTTAGCAGCTGGTCTGAAGGATATTTAATGAGGGCATTAGATCAGATTTATTAAAACAACAACTTGCCGTCACTGTAAAATCAGGTCTTTTTTTTTTTTTTTTGCTAGATTAATATGTGCTGGTTTCTTTCAGGATGAATATTCCAAGTACCAATGTCAAGATTTTACTTTGTATAGATATTTCTAATTAATAGATGCCTTCATCAAGTACAAGAAAAATTAGTCATTAATACTCACCAGATAGATTTACAATAAGATTGATTACTTCTGACTTAATTTGATTTTCAGTCGCTACTAATTTGTTTTTAATAGATATCTGATTTAGGTTTTTGTTCCCTCACTTTTCTTACTAGTTTCTCTCTCATTCTTCTTTCTTAAAAAAAGATTCAGTCTGGAATTCCCTCAAAGCAACCCAAGCACTTTGCACAACCTTCAAAGTTTTGGTGCTATATATTCCCATTTAATTTACTCAACCAAGGTCAAGCAAGGAAACACATTAATCATCAGAAATGCTACTTGTAAGATTTAAGTTAAAATTGGAACTTGAGAGCCAGAGAGTTATAAAGGACTACACGGATCATTTACACCATCACAGACATTGGCTGGATTCTCCAGATTAAAACCAATACCTGGAAGATGCTTGATTGTTCATAAAACCAACTTCATTTAGCTTTCCTTTACTAAACAGTTCCTATTTGATGAGCAATATCCTAGAATGTCACTTAACGAGGGAAGGAAGAAAAGAAGAAGGGAGGGAGGTTTGAGGCATCAGGCTAGAACCTGGGGGTCATGAGTTTTAGCATTGTCTTAGGCACAAAACCAACTGAGTGACTTTGGATCAGTCACTCTCCCTCTGCTATGTGAAGAAAGCAGTGGCAAATCCGTTCCAAAAATCATGTCAAGAAACTACAGGAATTAAGGCTGTCTAGAAGGCACAAAATAAAACATGTATATAAAGATAAAAGGTTTCCCCTGTCCGCCTCTAGGGGGTGCTCATCTCCGTTTTTTAGCTGAGGGAGCCACCATTGTCCGAAGACTTTTCCATGGTCATATGGCCAGCATGATTATATACGCCAGAGGTCTTCAAATTTGGCAATTTTAAGACTTGTGGATTTCAACTCTCAGAATTCTCCAGCCAGCTATGCTGGCTGGAGAACTCTGGGAGTTGATGTCCACAAGTCTTAAAGTTGCCAAGTTTGGGGACCCCTGATATACGCCAATGTGCATGGAACATTATTACCTTTCCACCGAAGTGGTACCAATTTATCTACTCACATTTGCATGCTTTCAAATTGCTAAGTGGGCAATAGTTGGAGCAGGAATGGGAGCTCAGCCCATCGTGCAGTGCTCAGGTCTTGAACCTGAATCTGGGCTATCAACTTTAACCACTGATCTTGTATATACTGTATATACATATACATATATACATACATACATACATACATACATACATACATACATACATACATACATACA
Organism: Diadophis punctatus similis; assembly: GCA_023053685.1. Classification (NCBI taxonomy): domain Eukaryota; kingdom Metazoa; phylum Chordata; class Lepidosauria; order Squamata; family Dipsadidae; genus Diadophis; species Diadophis punctatus. The sequence continues at coordinate 153,222,817 of JALIGW010000001.1, forward strand.
TACAGTACATACATACAATGTAAATTCTGGACATGAGAACAATATAACCTCACAGAATAGAATAAGAATTCATCTTGTTATAGTTCAGCTTTCTCGGTATGCATGTGCCAACCAGATCTTTCTTCAACTTGCTCCCATAATATAAGTAGGACTAATGGAGGATTCTTCATGGATTTGAGCCCTGCTCACATGGGAGAATTCAAGATAAAACCAATAGCAATGGGCATGTGGGAAAGGAGCCAATGCATGTTCCCCCTACTTTTGGAAGGCTGTAAAGTTCATTTGTTGCTTAAATAGGTCTTTAGTACGTTGAAAATGTAGGTATCAGAAGGACAATCATCCCATGTATAGACCATCCTCTCAGTCATATGTAAAATTTAGCTAGGAGTACAAGGACAGGACAAGGACAGAGAAAAGAAGACCCCCCTGCACTGAACAGTAACATGAATTGCTCTGTGCCCCCAGCCCTGCTTTGACAAGCCAGCATCTCTGTGCCATGTGTGGGATAAAGCTGCCCTTGAAATGTCTGTCATCTCATTGCATCAATGGCAATGCATAGGATTGTAGCCCGGTGAATAAACTTCTTTTGTCAGCGTGTCTTAAGTGCCAGCAAAATTGGCACTTGCATAAAGGAGAGGAAGAGATAAGCAGTCACCTCTTCTCAGAGGTGACTTCTAGCACAGCAAATCCTTTATACACATCTCTTGCAGAGTATTATTTTAATTACTGATTGTGTTCTTGTCACCAGAGCTTGAAAGGACTGCATTTTATTCATGATCTAGGGTTTGCCATATTGTCTTTTCTTGTTTGTACAGATGCTCTCAAACTCACCAGTTACCTGCTACGTTTTTATTTTAAAGAAAAGGGCATTAAGTGGATAAGAAGAAAGCCATTTAAACAATTTTTAGCAAATTACACCAGGACATTATTTATTATTATTTCTATGTCTTTGGTGATTGATACGAAGTCCAAAATATACAGATAGGGAGATATTTTATGAAGGGGACACAAGTATAACTTGTGAATTAAAAAGCACATGAATTTCCTACTTGTCTTGTTTATTTATTTGTTTGTTTGTTTATTAAATTTATAGGCCTCCCATCTTACCTCAAGATAACTCTTGTATGAAGTCATGCTTCATACACAAATCCTCTATAGTATTTACTTGAATGTATGTTTGGGATTATTTTAAACATCTTCATCTACTTAAAGTTCTTCTTCAAAAGCTCAGCGGTACTTCAAGGGGTGGGTTCTAACTTACCTTGCTGCTGGTTCACTTCCTCCTGCGCCATGTGGGCGTGCCTCATGAGCACGCACACTTTGCGCACGCGCATGCATGCACAGTGCCAAAAAATCCCCCCCCAAAAAAATTTAAGCCCAAAACAAGATGGCGACCACATGCACAGTGCCAGAAACTCAGCTTCTGTGCATGCTCAGAAAAATAAAAATAAAAAATGTTTTAAAAATTTTTTACATTTTTTTAAAAAAAAAATTAAAAAAGATGGCAGCGCCCACGGACCGGCACCTACCTAACTGGGTCCGTGATGCCATTGTGATGTCTCCAGCAGGTCGCTACCAGTTCGGGCGAACCGGTCTGAACCGAGAGGAACCCACCCCTGGGTACTTCTATGTCATTACTGCAGAAATAGAAACCAGAGTAATAATTAAAAGCAAGTGATGTAGAAAACTGACGTAATAGACGAACGCTGGGATTCTGCATCGTTTACCTGGAATTAGTTCTGCTGAACTCAGAAAAAAACTTACTTTTATATGAAGAAGTACCATCCTAAGGCTATCCATATTAAGCTACAAAAGATCTGCCTAGGATAGCATTCATGCAATATATGTGCATAATAAAAGTATTCGTCATGCCATCCCAGTATCTAATTTTATCTTAGCCAAGAACATAATAGACACCCTTAAGAAAGAAGCAGTATGATTTGTCTTCAAACGTTATTAGTTTTTTTTGTCCCTTAAAGACAATGTGGGCAAATAGTCCTGATTGCACTAAATAAATGTTACCTTACATTAGACTGATATGAATGTACCTAATTTATGCAAGTCAATTACATAGCCATTGGCATATCTTGTGGTCTTTCAGAGGACACCTGGGACAAAGATCGGGTTATACTGACCAATCTCATTACTGACAATTCAAAGGAAGCTTGTCTGAGTATTGAGGTGATACTGATTTTTTTCTTAAACAGTGGCAGCAGTGGCTGGCTGGAGGGAGGGAGGGAGGGAGGGAGGGGCAGACAGAGCAATTGGTAAGAATAATTATACTCCAAACAGTTTGAACCTAAATAGTGGATCAAAAAAACATGATAGGAGCTTTTTATTTTATTTTATTATTTTATTAGGTTTTGCTGAAGATGATTCCATTGGAATTTGGTGCATTCAGTTTGCCCCATAAACACTTCTAAATAAATCTCAGCTCTTATCAGTAAAAAAAATTGGATCAACCAACTCCAGCGATATCACTGGCTATATCCTGTATTGTCCTCAATTCAATGAGCTTGGTGACAAAAAAAAAGAGGGGAGAGGAGAAGTTGGCCACCAATAAAAAACAGTTGCTCTTTCCTATCTTAAAATATTTCTGGTATCATAATTTTATCTTTGCTAAGCAGAGGTGGGTTCCTGCCAGTACGCTCTTACCTGTTGGTCGCCGCAGAACCGAAGAAGCCGGTGACGTTCGCGGCGCGGGGCTTCCCCCGCCGGCTTTCCCGCACCCGCCTGGACGCCGCCATTTGCGTTCTTTTGCCCTCTGCACATGCGCAAAGCATTCTGTTTGCGCAGAGGGCAAAAGAACGCAAATGGCAGCGTCCAGGTGGGCGGGGGAAAGCGGGCGGGGGAAGCCCCGCGCTGCGAACGCCACTGGCTTCTTCGGTTCTGCGGCGACCAACAGGTAAGAGCGTACCGGCAGGAACCCACCTCTGGTGCTAAGGTAGGTTTCTTGCCTGTCCAATATGCCAAAATGCATTTTGATCAGCATAATGAAATAAACAAAACGTTTAAAAAGTTATAATATTTATGTCGTTACTTACCAAGCACATCTAAATTACATTGAAGTAAGCAAACTATCTTTACAATTTTGAGCACTCCTAATTTTTGGAAATGGAAAGTTGAACAATTTGACATGCCCTAATAAAGTGTGAGTTGCATGGCCATAGTTGCTTCTCATAGGCAGTGCAATAATGCTGCAAAAACTGTACTTCCTAGAGTCATAATGAAAGAAGAACAGTCCAAATGTCAAGTGAAACCTATAAAAAAAATCGAGCATATTGACGTGTGAAGAATGAGAAGCTACAATCTGAAGCCTAATCTAGACAGGGTTAAGATTCTGCCCAAGTGCTGAACTCTCTCTTCCACTGAAATCAATTGGAGAATGTTTCAGTTTGGCTAAGTGCTGCCTTTTACTTTCCCTGAGCCGTCTTTAATTACAGCCAAACAAACAACAACTAAAGAAGCCAATCAACAAGCTGAGCTGTAGCTCCAACATTGTAACTGATTGATATAGTCACTCCATGGTTAATAATAAAAAGATAATGTCCCAATCAACAAATGGCATTCTGCCGGCAACAACTGTTATGAAAACTCTATATTGGCTGTTGTAACTAAATTTAGAAATGGATTACAGATCAAAGCAGCAACTTCATGCCAGTGTGGAAAACATGGCATCTTAAGAAAAGAAAAGCAACAGAGCCATCTAATGGACTCGGCAGCAATTCGCTGTCTTTCGGAATCACAATCAAAGCTTGCATATGGCCTTGTTTCTGCAGACTTTTTTTACATGGGCATATGGGTGTGCCCTAGTTTCAGATCTTAGGGGGTTTTTTCCCTCTCAACTGGCTTGCTGTTACATAACACAAAGTGGATTTATGTACGCTTTCCAGATTGGGAATGTTATCTCAGACATTATTATTATGCACAAATTGTGCTATTTTGAGAGTCGTGCCTACATCTCTGCTGTGATGAAAATATGATGGGAAAGATGTCGTTTGCAGGCTGTATGTGTCCCTCAAACTAATTTTATATAAAATAATATATTGGAAACAATATGCAAAGACCTAATTCTGCAGAGAGGGCTACAAGTTTGGGGAAGGTGGAAAGAAAGAGGAAAAAAAAGAAAATGACCAGCAGAAAGATGGACTCAGTTACAGTGGTAATGGATTTGTTGGTTGGATATAAAAGATCAGGCTGGGAAAAGATCATCCTGGGAAACATCCGCCTATGTGCTCACTAAGAATCAACATCAATGTGATGACACATAATCAGTCTATCAATCTAGACATAGAGAATACACACTACTCGCTGCAAATTCTATGCACTATTGACTTTGGCTTTACCTTCAGTTGGCTGCATCTCAGCTCTGTAAATCATGGGACTATATAACCACACTCATCCACTCAAAGCAAAGATATTGCATTAATATCAATACAAATCCAGGGACACATGTTAATGCACTCTGCACTCTCAACTGAATAGTTATTACTAAACTAAAATCTGGGATCTAAATAAGAATACTATGATTAGAATGAGAAAAATGGAAAAAATTACAGTTATCATTATTAGGGCGTATAGCTGCGATTAAAATGAGTATACTGCCAAAATTTTTATACTTATTTCAAACAGTTCCGATCAAATTAGAGACTAAATTTTTTACTAATTTGAATAAAATTATATCTAAATTTATATGGCAAAACAAAAAGCCAAGAATCAAATTAACGAATTTACAGGATGATAAGAGCAGAGGTGGTCTAGGACTCCCTGACTGGAAACTTTACTACAAAGCAGCATCCTTGGCGTGGATAAAAGAATGGATAAACTTAACTAACAAAAGAATACTAACGCTAGAGGGCCACGACCTACAAATGGGATGGCATGCTTACATATGGAGAGATGGAACTAAGCCACAACTTAACTTCAACCAACACCTAATTAGAAAATCTTTGTTAAAAACATGGTACGAAATCAAAAAGAAGAACTACATGAAAATCCCCAAATGGCTTTCAATTATAGAAGCCATGACCTACCCGAACCTAATTGATATAACCAAAGCAGCAAAATATAGCGACATATTAGATCCGACAGGGAAATTAAAAAGTAGAGAACAATTGGCGGAACAAAATATAAATATTGATTGGTTGACTTACTTACAATTAAAAACTCGACACAAAAAAGATACTGAGGGTATGGGTATAGACATGGAAATGCAAAAACTGGATAAAATTTTGATTGGCCCGGACGAAAAAATAATATCAAAACTATATAAATATCTGCTGGAATTTGATAAAATGGAGGAAATTGTCAAGGAACCCATGATAGCATGGGCAAAAAACGTAGGTCACAACATACACTTAGCTGACTGGGAGAGAACATGGAATATAAACTGCAAAATAACTAAGTCAACAGCATATAGCATATAGATGGCATTTAGCTCCATCAAGATTGCCCAAAATATACCCAAAAATGAATTCGGCTTGCTGGAAATGTAAAAAAGACGTAGGTACCTTCTTTCATGCGTGGTGGTTGTGTCCCGAAGCAAAGGGCTACTGGAAAAAGGTGCATGCCTGGTTACAAGAAATTACAGAGAGAACAATGGAATACACCCCAGAATTTTTCCTTCTGGGGATAATGGAAAAACAACATCCCAAAAATATACAATATTTAATACTACATATTACAACTGCGGCAAGAATAACATATGCACAATATTGGAAAGACAATCAAATCCCACCAGAAAATATACTAATGGACAAAATATATAGATGTGCTGAAATGGACATGCTGACTATTCAACTCAAAGGACAATGCAACTCAGAATACTACAAAACATGGACTAGATGGTACAACTGGACTAAAAAAAAGAGGAAAGACTGTGTGACAACGTGAGAAGAAAACAAAGACAGAAGAGACTGTAAATTTATGATTTAATGTGCATAATTGAGATATAACAATGTTGTAAAAACGGGTGTAGATCTGTATCAAAATATTCAGATGTTTAATGAAGAAAAATAATAAAAAAAATTAAAAAAAAAAGAATACTATGTACATGCCAGTGGTGGGTTTCAAAAAATTTCGCTACCGGTTTGGTGGGCATAGCTAGATGGGGGCATGTGACTGAGTGGGCATGGCCAACTTGACATCACTCACACCCAGGCCCACTCAGTCACATGACCCCCCCCACCTAGCCACACCCACAGGAAAAGGTAGGAATTTTTTTGGAATTTCCAACTATCTACCCCAGCCCTCTCTTCTCCAGTCACCCCCATTTCCCCTCCTTTAGCGGCCTCAGCTCTATCCCCACTTCCTCCCCCACCACCTCCTCTTTGTCCAGGCTACTTACCTTCTGCAACGGCTGGTCCAGAGTCCGGAAGGCAAGCTGACCAGAGTTTTCGGCGGCCCCCAGCCAGCTGCAGCTGCTGGAAAGCAACTGGCAAAGAAGCCTCCCAGTTGCTGCCTCTTTGAGAGCCACTTTGCAGCTGTGGCAGTTGGCCACAGGCTGCCGAAAAATACCAGAGTCATGGAAAAAGTTGCTGCTGCCGTGCCGTCACCACCATGTTCTTCACACATGCGCACCCCATTGGGACTTGCAAGGTAATGAGATGCGCATGCACGAAGAACATGGCGGCGATGAACATGGTGGGTGGAGCAAGTGAGTGGTGACTGGGGGACCAGTTCAGGGGCATGGCCAGCTGGCCATTGCTACCGGTTCAGCAACCTTGGCCAAATTTCCACTAACGGTTCACGTGAACCAGTGCGAACCAGCTGAATACCACCTCTGGTACATGCTGTAATATATTGTTGCAAGTTGCACTGGTAACCAGCTATTGATTATCAAAGTTATTTCTAGCACTGCCTATGGACAGGGATTTCAAGTGTACTTTCAGGATAAGTGAAATAAGTATTCATGTATTTCCTGTTCACTGAGAAGTAGCATTTGAGAAATATAAGAACTAAACCTGAGAATCTTTCTCAAGATGTGCCTTGGAATTGTTCCTCTTTCATTTGTGTTTTTGCTTAATAGGGAAGAATTAATTATAGCAATAGTACACAGGGGATGTAATGCATAACAAGAAACAAACTAGTAATCTCCTTAAAAGCACTTCATCTTGAAAACAAATATTTGCCTCTACTCCATCTCAATTGAGTCAATGGCCGTGAAACATCATTTAAGTATTCAGTGGTGACTAGAAACCAAGAGAAGACGTCTTTACTGCAGCTTAGTGGGCTTCTATTAGACATATATATTTGCTTTTTGTTACTTAGAAAATGCTTTTTTATATTCAAGAATGTTCCATTAGCTTTGGATGATGAATCATGAAGCAGAGTTTTGTGAAGGGGGGGAGGTTTAAAAAAAAGAAGAACCACCTATCCTCAGTCCTGCTCACTGATTATCTCCTCTATCTACCAACTAACCAAAACTTTATGATAGCCATCTCTACAACATTTACTGCAGTTTACATGTAGCAAATGAGGGTCTAGTAATTTTCATAGCAATATAACATGGCTTCAGAAAATAAATCTAGAGCTATTCTGCCACACAATAAAAAAGAGGCAAAGTGGATTTTTCTCTGGTAATTAGATTTTCTAGGCAAAAGATATTATGTACTCTATCGTCATTAACCAGTTTGAGAATGAGTAGATCTAGCAAGAGCAAATGCAAATGATTTTGGATGAGATTTTTTTAAAAAGGAAGACAAATTTTAAAAATCTCGAGGGATGAAAGCTGTGAGTCATCAAATTAAGCCTTTACAAAGGCAATTATCTATGTTAAGAGAAAGAGAGATGGAATTAAAGATGAACGATGTAAAACAAAGAAAATTTGAACTTGCAAATAGACCAAGAAGACAGTTGGCATACAAGTTGCAAAAAGAAAAAAGAAAGAAAGTGATAATAAAAGTTACAAGGGAATAATTCAATAAGAAGTGATGTGAATCAGGGGTGGGTTCTAACTTACCTCGCTGCTGGTTCACTTCCTCCCGTGCTGCGGGGAGTGCCGTGTGGCCGCGCCACATGGGCGCGCTGCATGGGCACATGTGCGCACTTCTTGCACATGCACTTCATGTGCACGCGCATGCGCAGTGCCAGAAAATCCAAAAAATGTTTTTAAAAAGCCCAAAACAAGATGGCGATGCATGCCCAGTGCTGGAAACTTGACTTCTGCGAATGCAGAAGGAAAAGAAAATTTCCCAAAAGAAATTTCCAATTTTTTTTTTAAGATGGCAGCGCCTACGGACCGGCACCGACATCATCATGACATCACCAGCGGGTCGCTACCGGTTCGGGCTACCCGGTCCGAACCGGGAGGAACCCACCTCTGATGTGAATATGAGAAAAGTGTATCATCAATATTATACTACTTTATATAAAGGTCAAGAAATTGCTTCAAAAAAAAATGGATGACTATTTGCCTAAACAGAATTTACCTAAGATTACAGACAATCAGATACAAATTTTGAATGGACCTATAACAATGAGAGAGTTGTATAAAGCTATCAAAAAAATTAAAACAGGAAAACTATCTGGTAGAGATGGGCTGTTGGCCTTTTATAATAAATGTTTTGAAGATGAGATTTTACAACCTTTACAACAAACAATTAATACTATTTTGCAGAATTGAAAAATTCCTGGTAGTTGGAAGGAAGCTAATATAACTTTAAAATCTAAAGAGGGACAGGATTCAACTTTAAGAAGAAATCATCAACCAATATCTCTCTTGCATAATGATTATAAATTGAATTGTTTACTACAATTTTTGCTGAAGGATTGAAAATAATTTTACAAGAGTTTGTTCATGAAGATAAATGTGGGTTATTGCCTAAAAGAAACTAATGATAATATTATAAATGTTTTGGATATTCTGAAATACTTGGAGCAACATAATGAAAACTGCATTGATTCAAAGAAGGCCTTTTCAACTGGATTATTTTATTTTTTTATTTTTGTTTAGAGGTCTGGATCATATGAAATTTGGAGATAATTTTATTAAATGGGTAAGCATATTTCTCAGAAAGCATATATAATATTAATGGAGAACTAACAAAACCTTGTGAGATTCAAAAAGACAAGACAAGGATCTCTACTGTCTTCCCTTTTCTTTATTTTGGTTCTTATTGTATTGAATAGAGATATAGGAAAAATCAGAGTGGATTGAAAAAGAAAGTGTTTATTTCAGAAGATCCACTAGAGGGAGTAGGAGCATTAATGGGAAAATTAAAGGAGTTTGGTATATTAATAAGTTTCAAGTTTAATAACCAGAAGACAAAGACATTAAGATAAAATATAAAACCAGATGATCAAATGAAATTGATGGAGAAAACTGGTTTTAAGACTGAGAAGAAAGTAAAATATTTGGATATTACTGTGACAAATACAAATTGTATGTTATTTCAAAATAATAAACTTAAGATATGGACCAAAATTAAGAAAGATACTGTATGTTAAAATGGGAGAAATTAAAACTGTCACTGTTAGGGAGAATTTCTGTGATAAAATTAATGTTTTGCCAAAAAGTATGTGTGTGTGTGTGTGTGTTTGACAATACCTGTCAAAATACCATTTAAATAATGGAAAAAATGTATCTAAATTTATATTAGATAGGGAAAATTAGATTATATTAGATAGGGGGGAAAACAAGAGTTGAATATAAAGTGTTACAAGATGCAAAGGGTTTATCAGATTTAAAATTGTATTTGTTTGTTTTATCTGGATGAAAGAATGCTGAGAAATAAAGAGACTTTTTGTTAGAAGGTCACTGCTAGAGGTTGGGATGTCATGGGTATTTATAATATGATAAAATAAAGGTTAATGTGGACTTCACAAATCATTTTATTAGATGTGACATATTGAGACTATAGAATACATATAAACTCAGATGGGGTCCTAAAACACCTTTCTAGAACTCAGCTCAAGAAGGATATTTTGAAAATAAATGGCAGATAAATAGTTGGTGTATCTCTACCTTATGAAAAATTATCAAGAAGACTCTAAAAATCAAATCAAGAGAACAATTAATACGGTAGTAGAAGGATATAGCTGTCAACGGTTCTCCCATTTGCCATTATCTGAAAGACATAAAATGGATTTTTAAAAAACATATGGTGTGGACCAAAGTAAGAATTTAAAATTCAGTTGTGTGCTGATGATGAACATGTAATTGTCATTATGGGGAAAATAGGAGAAGGATGGTGTGTTGGATATGTTCATCATTTTGAGTTATTTATAAAAATAATAAAGGTGTGATATAAATAAAATTGCTAATATGTACAAACTTTCGTTGATATTTGAAACAGAGGAAGAACAAGCTAAAGAATCTATGATAAAGTGAGCTAAGAATTTAGACCCAGAAAGATTCAATAGTACACATTATGGGGAAATGGTCGATAAAGTTGACAGAGCTTGCTGAAAAGGATAAATTAATTTCATTGATTAGAGAAAAGACATCATCTATATTTATTGCTGACTGGAAGCCTCTTATGAATTTTTTACATAAAAATTAATAAAAAATGAATTTGTGACTTGTGGTTGTTACAATTAGAGAGGATAAATTATAGAAAGAAGAGTAACATGATATAACTTTAGACAAAAAAGTTAAAATATATTTGAACTTACAGTATAATGTCTCTGAAGAATATCACAAGCTACTTTACACTTTTTTCCTTTCTTTTCTGTCACTTTTCATTCTCACACTTTTTGCTTTTCCAATTTAGTATTCTTTTTTCTTTCTTGCTTTCTATTTATTTTAATTTTATATCTATGTGTGTGCATGCATATATATGTGTGTGTGTGTGTGTGTGTGTGTGTGTGTGTGTGTGTGTGTGTGTGTGTGTGTGTGTGTGTGTATATATATATATATATATATATATATATATATATATATATATATATATATATATATATACACTGTGTTTCTTCTAAAACATGACCTACTCCAAAAAGAAGGCCCAGCATTGTTTTGTGCGCATGTGTTAAAATTAAGCCCTACCCCCAAAATTTGGCACTATTTAAGTGCATGTGTGGCCAGTCCGCAAAAGAAGTGGCCCAGCGGCCAGGCCAGGCGCATTGCTTGCTCTTTTTGGCTGCGAAAGAAGCGGCCCATCACCCAGGCCAGGCGCGTCACTCACTTTTTATACACACACACACACACACACACACACACACACACACACACACACACACACGTAAGAGGCCTTCATCCTACGGTGGATAGACAATGGCTAAGATGATGATGATGATGATGATGATGATGATGATGATGATGATGATGATGATGATGATGATGATGATGACATAAACAAGAAAATAAAACAATAACACAAAGTAACACAAAGTAAGAAAGGAAAAAGAAAAAGAAATTGAAAAAGCATAGCTAGCTAGCCTACTATCATCTATTTATTTATTGATTGATGGATTACGTGAATTGGATCTATTCTCACACACAAACAAACACACACACATATTTACATACAGTGTGTGTGTGTGTGTTTGTACATACATTCACTTTTTGTGTGTCTGTATATATCCATCCCACATAATCCATGCGGAGACAGGCCATCAACTGAGTGTAGAAGTAACTTTACAATCATCTGCTGCCTGGTTTGAGCTGTTTTTCTGGCCATACGAGTAGAACTGAATGCCAAGAGATATCTAGAAATATCTTGCCAGGTGTTCATGATATTGCCAGGCAAGATTCCAGCATACTGAAAAATTTGCATGAAATTATGACTGTGCTCTGCCTGAAAAGATACATTTTATCTCTGCAAATCTTCCTGGTCCTCACTGAGGGAAGGAAAGAAGGCATATTACTTTATGTAAGCATGTGGAACTGCCAGTTTAGAGATAGTTGAAATAGAAGTTTTTGCTTTTGTTTGACACTTAACTGGAATTAAGCATCTCTGTCTTCCTATATGAATATTACAGGAGAATATTATAGGGCAGTGTTGGCGAACCTTTTCAGCACTGAGTAGGATCACCACAGCACATCACTGCTGATCGCTGTCTCTGTACGTCGTGTTTTCAGCTTCCGCACATCGCATTTTCGGCCTCCGCACAGCCTGTTTTGGCCTCCATGCATCGTGTTTTTGGGCGGATTAGGTGGTAGGGATCAGCAGCAGCAATCCCCACCGCTTGGAACTGCCCAAAAACGCAATGCGCAGAAAAAATGGGGCATAAGGAGGCGGAAAACGCGACACGTGGAGGCTGAAAACGCAACACGGCGATCGGCGGCGATGTGCTGTGGCGATCCCCGCAGCCTGGAATGGGTATAAAATGGAGCAATCGGAGGCCAAAAACATGACATATGGAGGCCAAAAACGCAAGGCACAGAGGCCAAAAACACGAGGCACAGAGGCAGCAATGGTCTGTGGCAATCCCTGCAGCCTGAAACAGCTGACTGGGAGTATTCCGGGAGGCCGATCCACCTGCCAATCGGCTGCTCGTGCTGAATCAGGCTGCGATAATGTGCTGTAAAACTTCAACCTTGCCACAAGCAACACAAGTCATGCAATAAAAGAGGCATTGCGTGTGGAGAGTCTCCCTTCTGCCCCTCAAGCCTCTTCCTCTCTTTTGTTTCCACTCTTGAGAACCCCAGATTGGCATTTTTGGTATCTGTGTGTTTTCCCTTCCTCCTTGCCTTGCCTCCTTGGCCCACAAACTTTGAAAGTTTGTGTGGGAATTGAGCCAGGATCTGGATTGTAGTTGAGAGATTTTTGACGACGACGACTCCTTCACCATACATGCACACAAACATGTGCAGGGAGAAAGAGAGAGAGGGAAAAATCCTTCAATGGCTGTCAAATACAATATAGTAGAACTAAGGGGTAATAACACACCCAGAATAGCCCAGATGGCTGTTACAATGACTGAGGAGTGAAACAAATAAAAGGACAGAGACAAAACCCAGGATCCAAGCTCTTTCTGTTACAATTTTCATTGATTCCTTTTTACATGGACCGTCTTCAGGATATGGGCTTCCTTTCTCCAGCCCAGCATGGCAGTTCACTTCCATGAAGAAATATTTTTTTACAATGGATGTAAAGTGAGTCATCATGGTAATTAAGCAAATCATGTAGTTGTTAAGCAAACCACATGGTTATTAACCCAATCCAGTATATCCAATGGGCGTCACAAACTGCAGTCACATGTCTGGGGAATACTGCATCCGGTCATAAATGCGAGCCTCTTGCCAAGAGCTCAAAATGCAATCAGGTGATCGCAAATTGGGATGGCAGCAGGGGTGAAATCCTCCGAAGTCTGCTACCGGTTCGCTGCGCACGCATGCGCGCCGCAGGCACTACCATGCAGCGCTGAAAAAGGAGCATTTTGAAGCCATCAGAGTCTGCAACAATAAGTAGAACAGTGAGGGGGGATCAGCTGTGCAGCACGATTTAAATTAGCTAGAAAGTAGGAAATCCTGCTTTCTACCTAATCTAAATCGCACGGCATAGCTGATCGTCGCACAGCTGATCGTCAGATGTAGCATTTTTTTACTACCGGTTCAGGCGAACCGGTCTGAACCGGTAGCATTTCACCTCTGGGTGGCAGTCATAATTTTGATGACAGGTTGTAAATAGAGTTTTTAAAGTCCATGGTAACTTGCAAAAGGCCTGGCACAACCTGCCTCGTGTACATACCTCTGCTTCTACTCTTGGTCCTGCGTCTTCCCATGAAGATCCATTGCCAACATGCGAGTCTCTCTACTGGGATTATCTGCTGTTTTCATCTCTCCAGTCTGCACCGTGGTAGTAGGAGGCAGGAGTGAGCAGCCACTAGGCAGCCCCAGAGTGCAACGGAATGGGTGAATGACTTTGGGGAACAAGGGGAAGAAATGTTGCCTATGAAACATTCAGACATGAAAGGCAGGAGCCCTCGGGGCCTTAATGGTCAGAGAAAGAAACTCTCTAATGGATCAAGCAACTAAAACTGGTGGAAGGAAGTTTGTACTTTCAGACTTGCAAGATTCTGTTAATATAACATTACAGCAAAGTAGATTGACCTCATCAAGTCGTGTTTCCTGTCTGATTTACCTGGGAAGGCTGATGCAGAGTGCATGTGGAGACTTTTTAGGTGGCTGCAACCACAGCTCCAACTCTGCAACTCACCCTCTCCCTGCTTTGGTCTGCAGCATTCTCTACTTGGGCAGTTCTTACCTGCAAAAGTGCCATGGAGTCCAGGTCTGCAGGAGGAAAGGCGCTGCCGCTGCCACAAAATTCAGCCAAACCGGCCTGGCTATACAAGGGTCCATATTTCCATATTTCCCAGACTAAGCTAGGGTTGGGCTTGATGGGGAGAAGGGCAGAGACTATGATGAAGATCATCTGGGGTGGCTTGTGATGGCAGTGGCAGCAGAATAGAATCACCTCATTACCTGGGCCAGCAGGGCGCAGGGTGACCGAAAGAGGAGACCTGAAGAAGCAGTTGAAGTGAAGGCTGCAATTTGACTCCATTTAATTAATTGCGCACAGTCAATATTATTTAGGATTTTATAACTTCTATAAACTCTTCAAACTTTTTTTTTCTTTTTCTGTCACAATAAAAATTATATTTCAGGGGCAACTTTTGATGGTTTTTGAGAGCCAACTTTGAGATTTTCAAGGATACGGCCTGGGAATCTTAGGCTTTGCTTCCTCACTTTTGAGCAACAAGTAGCCTGCCCCATCACACATAATACTAACACTAAAAAGATGGTTTGTTTTTCTCTAAAACGTGAGAGAGAATCACCTTATGCTTTCTGAAAATACAGTATGGTAGATAGAGGACTGCTTTACTGGGGGCAGCAGTTGTCTTGAAATATAGAGGTTGGGTTACCAGTAAATCCAGGGTCATCTTCCTTACAGGAACTGGTACATGTCAGTGATAGTGCAAGGATGCAGATGTTTATGTATCCACAATAATAATGGAATTAATGAAGTATCCACAACCTCCAGAAGAAAGCAACTCTGAGAGTCAGCAGCATAGAAAGTATACTCTGTGAGGATAGAATAAGGTGACCAGATTTTAATATTTGTAAAGCGGGACACCATTGACAGGGGGGGTTTCTAGGGGAGCAAGATGGGAGGGGTCTGTCTCTCTTATCCTGCAGCTTTGTGCACCCCCCCCAAACACCCCCCCTTCATCACAGCCAGGGGTGGGTTCCTACCGGCGCAGGCTTACCTGTTCGTCACCACAGAGTTGAAGAAGCTGGTGGCATTCGCGGTGCGGGGCTTCCCCCGGCCGCTTTCCCTGGCTGCCAGGACGCTGCCATTTGCATTCTTTTGCCCTCTGTGCATGCACAAAGCATTCTGCTTGCACAGAGGGCAAAAGAACGCAAATGGCGGCATCCAGGAAAGGGGGCGGGGGAAGCCCTGTGCCGCAAACGCCACCAGCTTCTTCGGCTCTGCAGCGACGAACAGGCAAGGCCGCCGCTGCCCCTCTCACTGCCCTCCCTCCCCGCCTGGCAGGAGGAGGCAGGCGAGGCAGGAGGCAGATGGGTGTGCAGGGCAAATTCAAATTTAAAAAGCGGGACTTTTTTGAAACGCCACGGGACGCGGGACAAATTATTAAAAAGTGGGACTGTCCCGCCAAAAGCGGGACGTCTGGTCACCTTAGGATAGAACTGAGTGGACATTTTTAACTTCAGATGAAAATTAAGGAAGACTCGTTTTTTAGAAAGGTAAAGATTTTCTCCTGTCCAGCTGTGTCTGACTCTAGAGGGCAGTGCTCATCTCTGTTTCCTAATTGAGGGAGCCAGCATTGTCGGAAGACTCTTCCATGATCATGTGGCCAGTATGACTATACACAGAGGCGCACTCTACAAATGTCTGAAAAGTTATCACAAAAGGGAGGCCTAAGTATCATGGACTTAAACTGAAGATTTTGACTGAAAGTACAGGAAACTCAGCTGAAAGAAGGATGGCTAAGATCTTTGCTTGGGAATGACCTAGAGCAGGGCTGTCAAACTTGCGATCTGCAGGCCGGATGCGTCATGCGCTGGCCACGCCCACGCCCAGTTTAGTGAAGTGGGGGAAAGTCCCGATACGTCACGGGACACTGTCATGACGACGGTTTGATATCCCTGGCCTAGAGTAATGATTTGCAGCATCAAACAGGATTGGAGTAAATTCTACCATTCTGTAGGCCCTGAAGACAAAAGCAGTGATAGATGTTATTGTTGACCACCAGAGGTCAGGATAAGCCTACCGACAAGAACTTTCACAGCAAAATTAACCGTTTTTCTATCCTTGACCGTTCAAACTAGGCCAATTTTTAAAAATTTGAACTGTTGATTTTTTCACATCAGTTGGTACCAATTTGGGGAAACCTTTGGAAGATCACAAGTAGATTCCCACTAATTGAACTGTCAACTGTCAACTTCCCCCATCCCAAAGTCACAAGCAAATGTGTGGAGAGAGAGTCAGAAATTTGGGGAAACTGCCACAATTTGTTCCTGCTCAGCACCTGACAGCCAGTTGGTCCAAACAAAACCTAGAGCAAGTTCTGGCTAGGCTCCTGCTTTGCCTGAACAAGTCCACCTTGTTCAGGCAAAAGAGCTCCACCTTTAGGCCACAACAGACTATTCTAGACCACCTCCTCACAAGAGGTTGTGAGTTTGATCCTAGGTAGAGGCAGATGTAGGGTCTCCTGTTTGGGCAGGGGGGTTGGACTAGATGACCTGCAAGGTCCCTTCCAACTCTGTTAATCTGTTAAAATACCTACAAGCCAGAGGCCTGTTGGAACTCTGTCCTCTTCTGCACGGGCAAGGTGGTTGTTGGCTTGAGGAAGCAAATCAACATATAAAGCCCAGAGCATGGTTTTACAGGTCTCCTGGGCAAGCCTTGTGTCTTGTTTACTTATAGTTGAATCACCAGCCAGAACACATTCCCTATTTATTTATTTATTTATTTATTTATTTATTTATTTATTTATTTATTTATTTATTTATTTATTTATTTATTTATTTATTTATTTATTTATTTATTTATTTATTTGTGAGATTTATATACTGCCTCACAGTGAAGGCACTCTCTAAGCGGTTTACACCAGTAAGCAATGTATATTTATATTGCCCCCAACAATCTGGGTCCTCATTTTACCTACCTTGGAAGGATGGAAGGCTGAGTCAACCTTGAGCCGGTGAGATTTGAACCGTTGACCTGTGGATCACAGTCAGCTAAAGTGGCCTGTAATACTGCCTCTAACCGCTGCGCCACCTCAGCTCATTTACATGAGCAAATAGGAAAACAATTTTCCTATAGTT
The DNA here is from genome assembly GCA_023053685.1 of Diadophis punctatus similis. Lineage (NCBI taxonomy): Eukaryota > Metazoa > Chordata > Lepidosauria > Squamata > Dipsadidae > Diadophis > Diadophis punctatus. The sequence continues at coordinate 153,240,053 of JALIGW010000001.1, forward strand.
GCTGCAATTAAAAAAACAACCACAACAATTGATCCAAACCAAATGTGGAAGAAGGAATGAGAGTGGCTACCTCAAAAATAAACTGCCCATTTCAGAAATACAGGTAGTCCTCGGCTTACCAGAGTTCATTTAGTGACCGTTCAATCTTACAACGGCACTGAAAAATGTGACCTATGACCATTTTTCACAGTTACGACCTTTGTAGCATCGTTGATCATGTGATCAGAATTCAGATGCTTGGCCACTGGCTCATATTTATGATGGTTGCTATTTCCCAGGGTCATGTGATCACCTTTTGTGACCTTCTTACAAGCAAAGTCAATGGGGAAGCCAGATTCACTTAACAATTGGTTTACTAATTTATCAACTGCAGTGGTTCACTTAACAACTGTGGCAAAAAAAGATCGTAAAATTGGGCAAACTCACTTAACAAATGTCTCGCTTAGCAATGGAAATGTTGGGCTCAATTGTGGTCGTAGGTCGAGGACTACCTGTATACAAAACTAAGCAAGCCCATCCTTCCAATTAAAAACATAGCTTTAAGCTTTATTATTTTATGGTTTGTTTCCCATGAACTTGCTTCATTTTATCTAGTTGCAAAGCTTTATCTTTCTTTTACTTGATATATAAAGCAGATTAACAGTAAACTATTAAAAGTAGTTTACTTCTTCTAAAAGTATTTGTTTCTTAGTGAGATTTCTCACATAAAAGACCAACTCCAACATTAAAGGCTATCACGGTATCTTTTACTTCTTTAGGTCAATTGTATCTTCATTTAAAGAAGGAATATGCTCTTGTGAAATTTGAGTAGCATTAATATAATGAAACCTAGAGTATGGGAGTGCAAAGGAAAGGAAGGCCAGGAAATGCAGGCTATCTACACTTCACTTTACTCAATGCACAAACTGTCATTAAATGAGTACTTTATTGGTGGAAGAAAGGAAGGAAGGAAAACGTATTATGTTTCTCCTCTTAGGTATTACTAAGGCTCTTGACACATCGGGTTTTGCTGTCGTTGTCATGCTATCTCTCAAAGGTCTTATGTTTCCCTTCCCCCAAACAATTGCTGACTGCAGCATCCCACAATCAACATACTACTTTATCCAGAAGCAAGACACTTGAATGTCCATACATTACACTGCAATAATATTACCTCCTTCAGGTCAAGTACATATGTAGTAGAAAAGTGATTTGCCACTGTCATCTTCTAAGATGTTACTTCAACTGTCCTGGGATTTACTAGTAGCTTCCTATCCAACTAATAATTAAGCCAAATTCTGCTTAGATGTTATATACTGCTTTATAGTGCTTTACAGCCCTCTCTAAGCGGTTTACAGAGTCAGCGTATCGCCCCCGACATTCTGGGTCCTCATTTTACCAACCTTGGAAGGATGGAAGGCTGAGTCAACTTTGAGCCGGTGAGAATCGAACTGCTGGCAGGCAGCAGAATTAGCCAGTGTGTCACCACGGCTCCATGTTAAAACTCATCAAAAGAGGCTAATTTTTCAGGGATTCACAAAACAGCTTTAGTTAATACCGGTACTGGCTGATTCTCTTGCCTTTTTGACAACAACAACAACACATAATATTGTATATAACTCGTCAAATGTAATCTTATAGTGGCTTCGTTTTTTAAAATGTGACTTTAAGCTTAATCCTTCAATGGTCTTGTGCAAATTCCTTCTTCCTTTTTCCATTGTTTTTATCCAGTTTGTAAGGAAATGAGAGAACTATTATTAATATTGCATTGGCAGTACTTGTTCTCCACCTTCAACAAACTGCCAAATCTCAAATATATGGGAAAATAGATTCTTCTGTTTTGGGCTATCATATAACAATGTGTAATTCTGAAATGTGGAACTGGCTATAAAAGATAGGTAACTGACAACAGTTATCTCAAGCAATAAAATTTTCCCCCACTGTACTTCCTGTTGACAGGAATTATCTATGAGTCAGGGAAGTCACTAGCCTGCTGGCAGGATGGAACAGTATTTGTGACAGCATAGAAGCATTTGTATTTTATTCTCCAGCAAAAAATTATTTCTTTTAATCCATGCTGCCGCCATGGTTAGAATGCAGGCAAACTCTGCCCACTGCCACGAGTTCAATCCTGACCAACTCAAGGTTGATTCAGCCTTCCATCCTTCTGAGGTCTGTAAAATGAGGACCCAGATTGTTGGGGGTAATATGCTGACTCTGTAAACCGCTCAGAGAGGGCTGTAAAGTATTGTGGAATGATGTATGAGTCCAAGTACTACTGCTATTCCAGGTACAGAGAAGGGGGAAAATGGCATTTAGATGGATGGGAACTTCATTCCCCTCTACAAGAAACAAAGCCAAAGATTATTAGATGGTATGATTAATGCAGAGGAAACCCAACTGGGAAAAATCTTTATTGCCCAATTGCTACATTGAGATTTGGGGGAAAATATTATTTAATTCTAATAGGATAGTACAAGCTAAAAGCCAATAGGTTAATGGTATAGAGTTGTATGGAGTTGTATGTATAAAGGCTTGAAGAAGGTATGTGGCAGTCAATGTGATAACATGAACTTAGCCCAGAAAAATGGGAAGGAATAAGAATGAAACTAAAGATTGCTCCACCTTGACTTTCTTTAGTATAAGAGAGAGGGAAACAGAAATTCTGTGAAGCTTTCAAGATTATTATTATAGCCTATGTTAATAAATTGTAGTCTTAGAATTTCTTTTGTTATCTGACTTGATCTGCTTCCAAGAACTGTAAATATGATAATATTCCATGATAACTTGTACCAGAAGAAATTACCTTAGAAAAGGAATCTATCAGCCTACATGCTTTGACTACCAGGTTTCCGATCTTATCCACACCCCAATTTGATAATAATAAAAAATGATCAGAAGGAACATTTGGGATCATCTACATCAGGTGTGTCAAACACAAGGCCCGTGGGCCAGATCCGGCCTGTGATGTGGTCGGATCCAGCCCACGGGGCCATCCTGGAAAATGTAAATTGAGTTTGACACCCCTGATCTACAGCACAGGTGGAAAACTCGATCGTGTCACGTGACATATTGTGATGCATCGTGATATTTTTTGCCTTTGCGGAGCAGGGGTGGGCATGGCCTGCAGATGACGCATCCGGGCCATCAGTGATGGGTTCTAAATCCCATTGCTACCAGTTCGTGCACACGCATACGGATGCACAACAGTTCTGCGCATGCACAGAAGCGTCCAGAGTGAGTGGGCGGAGCCTCACGTCGCCACCGCTACCAGTTCGTAGAACCGTACCGTACTGGTAGCAACCCACCACTGTGGGCCACAGGCTGCCAGTTTGACAGACCTGATCTATAGTATTCTGTTCCTATGCTCTCAACAGAGCTCTTATTATTTCACATCTTATTCTAACTCTGAACCTGTGTTTCATTCATTCATTTTTTCCTACCCTTTTACAAAGATGATCTAATAAATGGTTTCTCCCTTTATCCTTCTTCTTCTTAACAGCTCTTGCTAGGTTAAGGCAATCTGATGATCCTCAATGTGGCTTGGTGACTACCACATTGTGACAATGTGGTGGTCTCCAAGTGCATTGGGACAACAGTCCTCCAGACCAGGGGTCTCCAACCTTGGCAACTTTAAGACTTGTGGACTTCAACTCCCAGAATTCCTCAGCCTTGCTTGGACTGCCAGGACATGGGTAAGCCATCTCTTGCACTCATGTCACTGTTTTATCAGTACAGAAATCCTTACAGCTCTGTTAAAAATGAGTAATTTTTTCTTCTTCTCAAAACCTGAAAGGAATTTCCTTCAGAATAATTATATCTTTACAGTCAAGTGATCTGCGTACTAATGACCAACATCTTCCTGCATAAGTATATAAATTGTAGTTGAAAATGAATCAGGAGGGTGAATATATTAAAGATTGTGTGATTAAATGGGCAAAAATGTTTAAATATAGTATTATGTTAGGACAATATGTGGACTAATTATTTTATTTATTATTAATTAATTATTTCCATGCCGTCCATCTCCCCTACAAGGTGACTTTGGGCAGCTTATGAATTATAGAAAGAAATGAAAAATAATTAAAAGATTAAAATGAACCAACTTTAAAATATCATTAAAACCTGTGCTAAATTTAATTGAAATTCTCATTGAGTTATAATGAGAATTTTTAATAATCTTTTTACCACTGGTATTTAACTCCTGAGAAATGTATAAGGGATTATCAAATAAGGGTTGCAAATGTAATCAATGTGAAAGTACTTTTTACATCTTTGTTGGACATGTAAGGATGATGTTCCGGAGAGAGGGAGCCACCATGCCGAAGGCCCTTTTTCTGGGTCCCACCAGATGTATCTCCCTAGGGCAGTGATGGCGAACCTATGGCACGGGTGCCACAGGTGGCACGCAGAGCCATATCTGCTGGCACGCGAGCCGTTGCCCTAGCTCAGCTCCAGTGCGCATGTGCGTGCCCGCCAGCTGATTTTTGGCTTGCTCAGAGGCTCTGGGAGGGCGATTTCAGCCTCCGGAGGGCCTCCGGGGTGGCGGGGGGGGTGTTTTTGCACTCCCCAAGCTCAAGAAAGCCTCTGGAGCCTTGGGAGGGCGAAAAATGAGCCTACCGGGCCCACTGGAAGTCGGGAAATGGGGGAGTTGGGGGGGTCGTGCACGCATGCGCAGGGGGGTGGGGCAAGTGGGGAGCTTTGAATTATGTGGGTTGGCACGCACATGCGTACGATAGCGCGCGTGCGCACTATTTCGGCACCCGAAGGAAAAAAGGTTCGCCATCACTGCCCTAGGGGATGGGACCTGCAACATTTCTTGCCTCCCACTCTAGTGGGTTGGGTAGATGTGACCGGCAAGAGATGGTCCCTCAGATAACCTGGTCCCAAGCCATGAAGAGCTTTAAAGGTGGCAACCAGCACCTTGAATTGCACCCGGATGCAACTCGGCAACCAATGCAGCTCCATCAGGAGAGGTGATATATGTGCACACCGAATTCTGCACAAAACCATGTGGGCCGCTGCATTTTGCACCAACTGTAGCTTCCGGATGCTTTTCAGGGGCAGTCCCATGTAGAGAGCATTGCATTAGTCAAGAGGGGAGATGACTAAATTGAGAGGAAGAGGGAAGGTGAAAGAGAGGGAGGGAGAGGGAGAGAGAGTATATTGCTAAGGTTTATGTTAGAATAAATGGTTACTTTGCTATATAGTTTTTATTATATATTTGTATCTGTACTGAAGAAAGCCCAGAGTCAAATGTCAACTTTTTACTCTAACTTTTTTCTCCTTTGATCCCTCCCTTTTTAAATATTTTCTGTGTTTGTTACTTTGTATTTTATCTTTGATACTTTATAAAGTTGGTTTTAAAAAGAATCCTTACATTTCTATCTTTATATCAAAAGATAAAAATAATAAACAAATGCTTGTTTTGAGGTTTCATTAACATCACATTGCAAAATGCCATGTTTTGAGCCATGGAAAGAAGCATAATAAACATCTCAATTTAGCGAATGTTTCATCTTTAATAATCTGCCAGTTTCTAAATGTTGCAAGTTGCTTTGACTCATTTGGAAGCCCTGTTAACAAACAGAGAACAAAGAAAATATTGCTCTCTCGAATCATGTTGTTCTGTTTTATTTACATAAACAACCACATAGTATCTGAGTCACACATGTGCACAAAGAAGTTTGATTTTATACAGATAGAATCAGAGGAGCACATAGAATTTTATTGTTTAACGTAATTCATACTAAGTACACTAAGCTCCCATTTTAACAAAACAGAAGTAAACTATGATTATTGGGTGTGGTATAGCTACAGGGAAATGCCTTTAAATAATCTATATAATATTAAAACTCTCCTGTCTGTTTGTAACCGTTAGCTTAAACGTTGAATCATACAGAGACAATTTTTAAAACAAGATAATACAAAAGGGCAAACATAAAGAATGTGCCCAAAATCCAGGACCTATTACTCCTGTGGAATTAAAATTTCCAGGATCTTCAGAACAGTTGTGATGGGATAGGAATTTATTCCTACCGAGGCTATATAGATCTTGTTCCCTTGAAGTCATCCTAACATAGAAAATAAAACCGAGATTTAATTCTAATTAACAAAATATTTATTTCAGTATAAAAGTAACAAAACATAAACCTTAATTAGCTACATTGTCCCAGTTAAGAATTCACATCTGCCTCGGACAGAGGCTTGCAGGAGAAGAAAAAAGGAGGAGACAAACTCCTGGAATGCACACATGCGTAGAAACACATATCACATGTTTGCTTGATTAGAAAATACAGTAGATCTAGAAATATAGTAGAAGACTAAGAAATATAGCACAGAGGCTCAACTGGCAAATATATTCACATCGTGACAAGTTGTATTCACAAACTTGTGGCTACTGCAGGTCCTTATCACAAAGTCAATGGGGAATACGGCAGGAAGTTAGAAATCACTCCTGCTCCTATTACTTTTTTGCCCACCCAAGGTCATTCTGTTTCTTTGTTTAGGTAAGGAAATACCTCTGAAAGGATGACCCAATGGGTCATAGTTGTCTACTCTGTCATAAAAACTGCTCTTGGTGCATCATCAGAACTAATTCCCTTACTATTTTAATTCCTTTGTAATATATAGCTGTGGACAAGAGTGTTTTACCAGAACTCTTCTGCATGACAAATTCTATGACAAGTACAAATATAAACAAGAAGACAGAATAATGAGAAGGTGGTAATGAAAACCTCAGAGTGTTCTTGTAGAATTTGCTGGAAGCAAAATTCTAATTATGATTCTGCACTGCATCTCAAATAACAATATTTCAGTCACTGTCTTTCAGTGCTCAGTTTCCATTAAAACAGCAGTTTGTATAGAGTTAGGCAATGGGTGTCTTCTGGGTATTTTAGAAAATAGTTCTCATAAATCCCAGCAAATTTGGGATTTATATTCACTTTCTCTATAGAATTTTCTTTTGGTTGAGTCTGATCATTGGTTGGGCAAAATATATCTGACCCTTCATCTTCTATCTGGTTATAAAGAACCATCTGCTCTGGATTCCAATACTGCTTTATCAAATTCACGTGCACAACCCTCTCTAAATTATCATCTATTCTCCTAATTATGTAATTTACAGGAGTGGTCTTTTTAATTATCTCATAGGGACCTTCCCAGTCATTTTGCCATTTGCTTCCTTTTACATAACGTAGGAACAGTACTTTATCTCCTGTTACCAATTGTCTACCTTTTGCATTTTTGTTATACCATTGGCTCTATCTTGCTTGAGCTTCAGTTATGTTTTGTTGTGCATATTTCATAGCTTCTGCCATGTCCCCTTTTAGCTTTTTCACATAAGCTATAACCTCTTTAGGTTCCTTTTCCTGTTCTACTGCCCACTCTTTGCTCACTAGGTCTAAAGGACCCTTTACTGTTCTTACATATACCAGCTCACATGGACTGTCACCTGTGCTCGAGGCTAAAATTCAAGGCCTTCAAAACTGAGGACATCAGTTGTCTTACCTTCGTTTATACTGGGTAAGGCTACAAAGTTTTCTTTTCTTTTTTAAAAATAATTGTTATTGAGATATAAACGTTAAAAAAGACAAACATACATTGAACAAAACATTATATGTACTTACATGTACATATATACATGTAAACTTTTACGGTAAACATCTTCACTTTATCTTTTTACTTATATATTTCTATACAACTGTATATACCTGTAAAGGCTACAAAGTTTTCTTATACTTACCTTCTGCAATGTATTGCAGAGTAAGGACACAAAACAAGGAGCACAGTGACTCTGTGGTTAGAATGGAGACTTGTCAATTGGCAAGTCCAGGTTCATGACCCGGGTACTGCATGGGGAGGTAAACTCCTACCACTCACTCCAACCTTTGTCCATCTAGCACAGTGTTTCCCAACCTTGACAACTTGAAGATGTCTGGACTTCAACTCCCAGAATTCCCCAGCCAACATTCGCTGGCTGGGGAATTCTGGGAGTTAAAGTCCAGACATCTTCAAGTTGCCAAGGTTGGGAAACACTGACCTAGCAAGTACGAAGGCATGTGTAAAAGTGAATAGATGAATAGAAACCACTTCTGTGGAACTCATGCAAGGATGGGAAGGGAGGCCCCAGCTCTCAACCCAGAAGCGCCTTCATGGCTGCTTTCGGGACCCGTCGGATGCTGAACATCAACTGTCTCCAACACTGTAGACTCCCAGCTTTCTGTAAAATTGCACCACAGTAAATAACAAATAAATAAGAATACAAAACTAGAGTTAATAAAGAATAAATAAGGTCTTTTAAGTCATAGAATGCACTGTACATATATTCAGCAACACCATTATTTATGCTTTCCCTTCAATCACACAAAGATGCACAAAGTTTTCAGATATTATTTAAGACACTGGTCCAGGAGGAGAAGCCTTTTCTGCTGTGGCTGCTGCCCTTTGGAACATTCTCCCCCCCCCCCCGCTCCCCAAGGTGAGATCTCTCTCTCACCCTTCTGATCTTCCATAAAGACATAAAGACCTGGTTCTGCCAGATGGCCTGGGGACCCAATGGGGTGCATCACACTGGAGGTGGCTGATGGATTAAGACAAAGGATCCCACTTCCCCTCATGTGCATCTGTTCCTTTCCTCCCCATCTTTTTAATTGTACATTATTATTGTTATTACTGTTACTGAGGTTCTACTATTTTATATACCCTTTTGCCACCAAATAAGGTGGCAAATAAGATAGATAGACAGATAGATAGATAGATAGATAGATAGATAGATAGATAGATAGATAGATAGATAGATAGATAGATAGATAGATAGATAGATAGATAGATAGATAGATAGATAGATAGAGATAGACAAATAAATAATAAATAAATAAATAAATAAATAAATAAATAAATAAATAAATAAATAAATAAATAAATAAATAAATAAATAAGCAAGATTGCAAAGAAAAGGAAACTGCTACTAAAAAAAAGAATAGTAAGCATGCATATACACACAGGTTGCAGTTAAACAAACTAATTAGCTGGAGAAATGTTATTTGCATTTGTTTCTTTTGTTTGTCTATGCAGCATGATCAGGAGTGTGGGTTTTGTTTTTTGTTTGTTTTTTTATATATATATTGGGTTTTTAATCTTTGTAAGCTGCCCAGAGTCACTGAAAGTGAGTTGGGTAGACATATAAATTTTCATAAATAAATAAATATGCACATCTGAATGATTTGGTGCTATATTCATTGATCTCTTATTAAACAGGAATACTTGTTAGACAATCCCTTAGTTGCATTGTCTTCAGAAACCCATTTTGCCATTAAGAAGACAAAGAAGGAAGGCAGTGCCACACAGAACACATGCCATTAATATTATGGAAACATTCCAAACATCAACCAAGATAACTCTAAGTAGGAAGAAGCCATGAATAGTCTAGCTAGCAGGACATTCAAGGACTTCTTGAAGACCTGTGAGTCAGATGCTGCTGAGAGCAAAGAGGAAGGAAAGGGCAATTTAATTTAATTTAATTCAGGATCCTCAAGCATCTTAATTAGATGGTTACTTATTTCAGTACAAGACTTTGCTTCTTAGTCGAAGCTATCTCTATCAGTAATTGTTTCTAAATATAGGTTGACATTTCTCATCCCACTCCACTTAAGCATTGCCTCAAGACAATTCATTAACTATGTAACATCTCTCCTGGAGCACTTCTACCTGATCAACACAACAGTAGGTACAAACAAAAACAAGAATCCAAGGAAAACCGAGCCTGAAAAAGTCACTTGTGACTCACAATTGTGACCGATCTTCATGGAATCCCTGCTCCATTGGAAAACAACTAAGGCTAACATGTCTTATGGTGATTATGCCAATGGAATTCATATGCTGTAAATGCTGATTGTTTACATTGTAATCAGGGGTGGTATTCACTTACCTTCCCTATCGGTTCACAAATGTGAGCGTGCAAGCCTCAAAAACGTGAATAAATGGGAAGTCATTACATACGGGCGGGTGGGCAGGGCCTCCCGTAATCGCCACTACCGGTTCGCCCAAACCAGATAGAACCGGCTGAATACCACCTCTGATTGTAATGAAATGGAACAAGTAATGGGTTTCACTTACCTTTGCTACCGGTTTGGAGATGTGCGTACGTGCACTGCTTCTACAGATCCTCCGTGATGACATCCAGGCAAGTGGGTGGAGCCTCCCACCGCTGCTACCGGTTCACCCAAACCAGGGCGAACCAGTAGCCACCTACAACTGAATGGAACATTGGAAATGCTATCTCTATGAAATTTAAAGAGCCGAGGTGGCGCAGCGGTTAGAGGCAGTACTGCAGGCCACTTTAGCTGACTGTGATCCGCAGGTCAGCGGTTCAAATCCATGTGGCGCACAATGCGCACGCAGCCACGCAGCACGGGAGGAAGCGAACCGGTTGTGAGGTAAGTTAGAACCCACCCCTGGTCAAGATATCCTTAACTACCTGAGTATGATGTCAGAGTCTCTTTTCACAGAGGAATTGTTTGACTACCAACTGTCCACATAAATGTTATGGGTCAGTAAATAGATGTGTGTGGAAAATAGCTTTTGTTTGATGTAACCACCTCCTGAAGCACTGGAAAATTCCAGGCAAGAACACCCTCTCTGCGAGGAGAGACCACTAGAACTGTAATCTAGGTTTATTTAACAAATACATTGTTGGAGCCAGGGTTGGGGAAGAGAGGGGCATCCAGGCAGTTCACATTTGAAAGGAACAATCTCTTATTTCTCCTCAGTACTGCTTCTGGCTGGTTGAAAAACAGAGACATCTCCCCCCCCCCAATTAAAATTAAAAATGAGAAGTGGATACCTTTAAATCATATCTTAATTTCAGGATCAAAAGAGCCACAAATGTATGCCTACCAATAACTCCTTCATGTACTAAATCTTTTCTTTGAGAGCAATGGCCACAAACCACTCTGGATACAAACTGATTTACATCTACAGAATACAGAACACAAAATATAGAACACAGAATACAGAATACATCTACTCATATTGTCCTCACCATTAGATCCTTCTAGATAGAAATAAATCTAGGTCCAGTTTAGCCACCTGAAGCAATCTAGCCTTCCTGAACTCTGATGTCTTCCTGTATCTTTTCTGGTTTGAGTTCTTGGTGAGATTCCTTTTCTGTTTTTTGTTTCTTAATTTTTAAATGTGTTTTGTAATGTTGAGGTGTTGGATTATTACGCTGAGAAGCCTTCTGTAATTATAGGGAAGAACATCATAAACCCTATTTTAAACCCATTGTACAGCTGCAATATTAGGAAATTCTCTGGAATATATGATCAAATAAAAATCAAGTAGTGATCTCTAAACCGTTTAAAATTAAAAGTTCACCTTGAAAGCCATTTAAAATTTCATCACTGGGAAGAAGGAAGGGCTGGTTTTGAAGTGACCATGAACAGGCTATTAACATCTCAGGCTCAAAAAAATGAATATCCATCACAGACTCTGCATGAGTTAGACTAGGAATCGTGCCTTATAAATCATGACTCTAAGCAAGAAGCAGGATTCTGGATCATGTAATCTTAGAATGGGCAACCCATACAATCCTGTCCAAATATATTAGGCACTGAATTTACCCAGGGGTTCCAGAATGGTGTGCCATGCCTAACAGAGCACCTTCCCACTGGGCTCCTCTTGCAGACTGAAGGATGAGATGTTAGGTGTAATATAATTACTTCTTTTTTCCTGAAATTCAACTATAATCCTGTAATCCTTTAATAGGATAGATGTTTGCAGCACAACATATTCTAAACTCTCTCCTTTTGCTAAACACACAAGAACATGTACATGAGAGCTATTTAGGGCATATTCTATGCTATTAACAACTTTTGCCTGTTGGATGCTATGCTGTTTAGAAGATGGCTTGTTGCATCAACTCTCTTCAAACAAAAGTTATGACAGTGTTGTGCCATCAAATAAAGAACATACTTTCACCATGCCTCTGCTTGGCATAAAAATTCTCCTTTTGAATGTTTTCTGTATTTGTGAATGCTGCACAGAGGTGGTTTACCTATAAAGCAGAAGTAGAATATCAAAATGGCCAACTACTAGAGGCAGAACCTTGTATTAAAAGTCAACCCTCTTTAAAAATTAGCATTTTATGCTAATATTCCAAGTGTAGGAAAATATTTATAAAGAAGAGAAGAATACTCAGATTATGATTCTCCCATTTTGAAATTCAGTGGGACAGTCCACAGTCTCTTGACAACTATCAGAAGCTTATATATGAACTCACAGATACTGTAACATCATATGTCAGCTTCTGTGAAGACCTATGTGTACCAACCAGGAACTTGCGAATATACAGTAACAATAAACCTTGGTTCACAGCTAAACTTAAGCAGTTACGTCGTTCCAAAGAGGAAGCCTACAGAAAAGGTGATAGAATGCTGTACAATCAGGCCAGAAATGTATTAACAAGGGAGATCAGAGCAGCAAAAAGAAACTACTCTGAAAAGCTAAGGAACCAGTTCTCAACAAATGAACCAGCAAACATGTGGAAAACTCTTAAAAACATCACTGGCTACAGCAAACCACCTTCCCAAGCTGAAGGAAATCAGCAACTGGCAGATGACCTGAATGTGTTCTACTGCAGGTTTGAAAGGAAACTACAGCCACCTATCCCCACAGCCTCCATCCCAGACACACCAACAACAGCCAAACCTCCTACAACTGAACCCATCGCATTGGGTTCACAACCCCTGGTGATCACAGAAAAGGAAGTGCAAGATCTATTTCACAGACAGAAGCCAGGAAAAGCACCAGGTCCAGACAAGATAACTCCTTCTTGCTTAAAAGTCTGTGCTGACCAATTGGCCCCCATCTTCACCCAAATCTTCAACAAGTCACTGGAGATATGCCATGTTCCTTCTTGCTTCAAACACTCCACTATCATCCCAGTGCCGAAGAAGCCCTCCATCAAGGAACTGAATGACTACAGACCAGTTGCTCTAACATCTGTAGTTATGAAAACCTTTGAAAGGCTAGTGATGTCCCACTTGAAAACCATCACGGATCCACTGTTAGACCCCCTGCAATTTGCATACCGAGCAAATAGATCGACAGATGATGCTGTTAATATGGCTCTGCACTTCATCCTACAACATCTTGAATCTCCAAATACCTACGCAAGGGTCCTCTTTGTAGACTTTAGTTCAGCATTCAACACCATCATACCGGACATTCTTCTAACTAAACTAAATCAGCTAGCGGTACCTGAACACACTTGTAAGTGGATCACAAGCTTCTAACAGAAAGGAAGCAGCAGGTGAAGCTAGGCAAAATCACATCAGATACCTGTACAATTAGCACAGGGGCCCCCCAAGGCTGTGTACTCTCACCACTTCTCTTCTCTCTATATACCAATGACTGCATCTCAAACGATTCATCTGTTAAACTACTGAAGTTTGCAGATGATACAACAGTGATTGGCCTCATTCAAGACAACGATGAAACCGCATACAGACGGGAGGTTGAACAACTAGCCTTGTGGTGCGACCGGAACAATCTGGAACTGAACACACTCAAAACCGTAGAAATGGTGGTAGACTTTAGGAGAAACCCTCCCATCCTACCACCTCTTACAATACTAGACAACACAGTATCAACAGTAGAGACCTTCAAATTTCTAGGTTCCATCATATCTCAAGACCTAAAATGGTCATCTAACATCAAAAAAGTCATCAAAAAAGCACAACAAAGAATGTTCTTTCTGCGCCAACTCAGGAAGCTCAAACTTCCCAAGGAGCTGCTGATACAGTTCTACAGAGGAATTATTGAGTCTGTCATCTGCACCGCTATAACTGTCTGGTTTGGTTCTGCAACCCAACAAGACAGACACAGACTTCAGAGAATAATCAGAACTGCAGAAAAAACAATTACTGCCAACCTGCCTTCCATTGAAGACCTGTATACTGCACGAGTCAAAAAGAGGGCTGTGAAAATATCTACAGACCCCTCACATCCTGGACATAAATTGCTTCAACTCCTACCCTCAAAACGTCGCTATAGAGCACTGCACACCAAGACAACTAGACACAAGAACAGTTTTTTCCCGAACGCCATCACTCTGCTAAACAAATAATTCCCTCACCACTGTCAAACTATTCACTAGGCTGCATTACTACTACTATTAGTTTTTCTCATCGTTCCTATCACCCATCTCCTCCCACTTATGACTGTATGACTGTAACTTGTTGCTTATATCCTTACGATTTATATTCATATTGATTGTTTCCTGATTGCTTACTTGAACCCTATGACAACCATTCTTGACAAATGTATCTTTTCTTTTATGTACACTGAGAGCATACACACCAAAGACAAATTCCTTGTGTGTCCAATCACACTTGGCCAATAAAGAATTCTATTCTATTCTATTCTATTCTATTCTATTCTATTCTATTCTATTCTATTCTATTCATATATATATATATATATATATATATATATATATATATATATATATATATATATATATATATATATATATATATATATATATATATATATATATATATATATATATATATATATATATATCGTAATTGCTACATTATATGTAAATAGCAGAGATTGGGAAAGCTGTGACCTGCCCTAAATGAGCCTGGAGTTTCATTCAGATTTATTGTAACAGTGAAGCTAAATGTACAACTAAAAGCTTCTTCCCCTGTACTCTGTTTTCACCTTCCCAGGGGGAAGAATCATAGATAGATAGATAGATAGATAGATAGATAGATAGATAGATAGATAGATAGATAGATAGATAGATAGATAGATAGATAGATAGATAGATAGATAGATAGAGACGAGATAGATAGATAGATAGATAGATAGATAGATAGATAGATAGATAGATAGATAGATAGATAGATAGATAGATGATATAGATATAGATATAGATATAGATATAGATATATAGATATAGATATAGATATAGATATAGATATATTTAGGATTCTTATATGCCGCCCTACTCCCTGGGGACTCAGGGCAGCGTACAACATCTGAAGAACCACTAAACAGTATAATTTAAAACAATTTAAAATACATTTAAAAACCATACAAAATCTTACATACATAGTTTCCCTCTCAGATGTTGTGTTTGCTTTGAGGTTGACTTTTTTTAAAAGGGCGAATGGCTGTTTTAAGTTTTCTGTATTGTTTTAGTGGTTCCTGGCACTGTCCTTTTGGGGTGTACTTCCCTCACTCTTTTTGAAAGCCTCTAGTGATGGCAAGCTATTCCATTGGTTGATTGGTCTCACCCTTAGGAAATTTCTCCTTAGTCCTTGGTTGCTTCTCTCTTTGGTTAGTTTCCATTCATTGTTACTTGTTGTGCCTTTTGGTGCTTTGGAAAATAGATTGACTCCCTCATTTTTGTAGGAGCCCCTCAAATTTCCTGACAGAACAATTAATCAGTGGAACAATTTGCCTCCAGAAGTTGTAAATGCTCCAACACTAAAAGTTTTAAAGAAGAGATTGGATAACCATTTGTCTGAAATGATGTAGGGTTTCCTGCCTAGGCAGGGGGTTGGACTAGAAAACCTCCAAGGTCCTTTCCAACTTTGTTATTCTATTCTATTTTAAATATTGGAACAGAGCTATTTTATTGTGAGTTGGACTAAGGAGAAATGTCCTAAGGGTGAGACCAATCAAGTTGGCCATGCCCACCCAGTCACATGACCAAGCCATGCCCATAGAACGGTAGGGAAAATTTTTGGATTTCACCACTGCTGTGAGGGAGTCTTATGTATCATCTATTAGCTAAATATCTCAGTAGCTCAAACCAAATCATAGCAGCACATGACTTTCTTACAAATAGAATAAATTACTGTACTTCAGTCTATTCTTCATGAACTGCAATTGGTTCTGATGCAGTATTAAGAACACTGATGGATATTCACAGGCAGAACCATATTATATCAATCCAGCAAGGTCCGTTCTGGAGGTCAGTTTGTTTCCAGGTGCAATTCAAAATGTTGGTGATTACCCTTGAATCCCAGAACAGGTTAGGGTCAGAACACCTTAGACATCTACCTCAACATCAGCCTGTCAGCTCTGATAAAGAGACATTTATTCTAATGAGTTGGCTCTTCATCTAAGTTTTATTGCACCCTGAGCAGGAAAACCAGGTAGTGTCTGTCCATACCAATTTAACGTGGGACAGTTTCAGGACAACCCCGCTTACCGCCAAGTGTAATATAGTTTGTTTGTTTTTAGCCAGGTTTAAAAAACAAGAACCACCCAAGCAAACCCAAGCCTTGAATTATAGGTGGGCAGAATTTGTGTGAACGTGAGGAAATGCAGTTAAAAGAGCTTAAACAAAATAGACCTATCAACCAGGATGTTATTCTTAGTGGGGGATTGTTTCTAGTTTAATTTAGAGCACGGGTGTCAAATTCGCGGTGTCATGTTGCCATTACGTGACATATCGTGACTTTTTTTCCCTTCACGGAGCTGGAGTGGGTGTGGCCTGCGCTTGACGCATCCAGCCTGCAGGCCGCCAGTTTGACACCCCTGGTTTAGAGGGGGGTGGTTTTGTGAGGAGAGAAGATTATCAGTCTCCTGGGAAATGAAGAGCCATCTATCAAAAAATCAAGCAAAGCACAGTCAGGATAGAGCTTGTCTACAGACTAACAAAGTTCCCTCCTATTTCATCCCCTCCACCCCATCTCCACCCCCGAAAAAAATCCCTGACCACTCAGCAAGAATATTCAGGAAGGGAGCTAGACAGAAGACTATGAACATCTACAGCTCCTCTCCTCAAAAGAATTTCAGTTGGACACAGAGAACAGTACCTCATGACCAAGGCAGTCAATGGGAACAGTAGACTTCAGCTGCTAAGAAGGTGCTGCAGTTTGTCCATCTGGCATGATATGGGTTGGTAAAAGAAGAAAGGTCCTTTCAAAAGTGGAGCAACAACAATTAAACCTTTGATAGCTCCACAGCAGGCTGAGATGAGTTAAAAGCAAATTGTCAGGCAGAACCTGCCTAATTATTTTTACGGGTATCTATGAGATTTATGTTACTTTACTTAATGTTGATGAACATTTATCATTTATGAACAAAATATAATTTATAAATATTAGAAAAGGCGATGACCCAATAGGAAGTTGGCTGATCCGAAAGCAATGCATAGCATTTTGATGGGGCAAGGAATAGCTAAGCTGTTTGTTCAGTTATTTATTTATTCCAGTTATATCGTCATCAATCTCACCCAAATGACTCTGGGTGGCTCATGCACTTAAATCCTTTTCATTTAAGGTTGTCAACCTTTGTTGACAGCCGAGGTGGCGCAGTGGTTAGAGTGGAGCACTGCAGGCTACTTCAGCTGACTGCTAGCTGCAGTTCAGCAGTTCAAATCTCACCGGCTCAAGGTTGACTCAGCCTTCCATCCTTCTGAGGTGGGTAAAATGAGGACCCAGATTGTTGGGGGCAATAAGCTGATTCTGTAAACCGCTTAGAGAGGGCTGTAAAAAGCACTATGAAGCGGTATATAAGTCTAAGTGCTATTGCTATTGTCATGCAATAGTACATGATGTACATGATATACTGTGTTAGTAGATAACGGACAGCGTCTCAAACACCACAATTGCATTGCCAATATTTGCTACTCCTTTTCCTCCCTTGGATGCTTTACATTGCTGAGAAGCAATGAAAAGGAAAGATAGAAATAGAAAAAGAAACCCGTGCCATCTTTTTCTAAATGGAAAAAATGTTAAAACCTCTTCCTATTGCCAGACAAGTAATTTTAAGAGGTGAATAAACCTGCCATTCCAAGCAGTTGTCTACATGTGCTCAAGTCAACCCACAACTTTAAGAGGAGCAATTGGTGGTTGCTTTTCCCATCAGCGGGTGACACTAATGGGAAGGAAAGCAAGAAGATCCGCTGCTCACTTTCCTTAACTTGGCACATACTAAAATTCTCACCAGGCTAGTTACTGAGTCAGAATAGGATGTGGCCATTCAGGCCATTAGTGTTATATTTTCCTGCCACTTCACAGACTGATGGATTACACCTTTGCACGGCTTTCAGGATTTTTATTTATTTATTTTATTTGTCAAGACGTGTACAAGATAACAGGTATGGTATAAACATAAACAATAGCAAAAATAGGTATAGGTAAATTTGGACAATAGGACAGAAGGCCAGGGACGGTAGGCACGCTGGTGCGCTTATGCACGCCCCTTACAGATCTCTTAGGAATGGGGTGAGGTCGACTGTAGACAGTCTAAGGTTAAAGTTTTTGGGGTTTGGGGAAGAAAGCACAGAGTCAGGTAGTGCATTCCAGGCAAAGATCACTCTGTTGCTGAAGTCGTATTTTCTGCAGTCGAGTTTGGGGCGGTTTACATTAAGTTTGAATCTATTGTGTGCTCATGTGTT
Organism: Diadophis punctatus similis; assembly: GCA_023053685.1. Lineage (NCBI taxonomy): Eukaryota > Metazoa > Chordata > Lepidosauria > Squamata > Dipsadidae > Diadophis > Diadophis punctatus. The sequence continues at coordinate 153,258,459 of JALIGW010000001.1, forward strand.
GTTGCGGTTGAAGCTGAAGTATTCATTGACAGGTAGGACATTGTGGCAGATGATTTTATGTATATATGTATATACATATACATATATATGTTCAGAGAATTCCAAGGCAGACGAGCTTAACTAAAGTAGCATTGTGGAAGTTGATACACAAAATAAACATTCAAGCCAAAGCCTGCTCTGCATTGTTGCCCAATAGATTTCCCTCAAGCCATAGAACAATAACAACAACAATGTTGGTAATTGAATAGTCTGGCTAGGATAGTTTCCAGTTTAACTAAGGCAACAGCCTTGAAAAGGGGGGGGGAATTAGCTTTCCTATGCTGGGCTAAGGAAAATGTGAAACCCATTTTTCTCTATAGCAGATTGCATTCCTTCCCTGATCTCCCCACCCCTCACAACACTGCCATGCTTAGTGTTGCATTGTGCCACTCCTTGCAAAGAACAGGCTCTGAGAGTTCCACCTCTACTATCAAGATACCTATCTCTTCCCTTCTTGTGGGAAAAGCAGGAAAGTTCACTAACTCAGCTGGAATGTCAAGTAAATTCTTTTCTTTGCTCCAGTCACTGTACCATCTCTGTCTAAATGAATGTTGGAGCCCTGTTTAAAACATAATGTCCTTTCCTTTCCTTTTTCCTTTCTTTTCTGTTTCCCTTTCCTTTTTCCTTTTTCATTCCTTTCCCCTTCCCTTCCCTTTTTCTTTTTTTCCTTCCCTTTTCCCCTTCCTTTTCTTTCCTTTCCTTCTCTCTTTTTCCTTCCCCTTTCCCTTTCCCTTCCCATTTTCCTTTCCCTCCTTTCTTTCCTTTCCTTTTTCCTTTTTCCTTTTCCACCTTTCCTTTCTTTCCCATTTCCCTTTCCTTTCCTTTTTCCTTCCCTTTCCCCCTTCCTTTCCTTTCCATTCCTTTCCTTCTCCCTTTTCCCATTTTCTTTTTCCTTCCATTTTCCCCTTTCCTTCCCCTTTTCCTTTTTCCTTTCCCCCCTTTCTTTTCTTTCCCTTTTCCTTTTCCCTTTCCTCCTTTTTCCTTTTTTCCCTTTTATTTCTTTTCCTTTTCCCTTTCCTTTCCTTCAGTCCACTCTTTTTTTGTATTTATCATGATTATACTGAAAATGCAGTCTTTGTTAATAGTGCCGAATGCAACCATGCTTTTACTTTTCCTAAAAATTATACTGTGAAAGCTTTGATTGACCAATGTTAATGGTCATTTATGAGCTCATCTGGGGGCAATCATAGGATAAGGAAACTTGAAATGTAAGAGGAGGAAACAGTAGAGGACATGAATTAATTTGTTATATCATTAAATTTTTATCCCACCTTTATTGCTCAAGGTAGCAAACATACATAAATGCTTCTCCCTTGTCCCAACAACAACCCTGTGAGGGGAATTGGGCTGAGAGAGAGAGTGACTGACCCAATGCCACCCAGCTGGCTTTCATACATAAAGCGGGATTAGAACTCACGGTCTCCTTGTTTCTAGGCTAGCACCTTCACATTTACACTAAACTGGCTTAATGAAGGGAAAAAAGGAGAAAAACATATTTATGTTGTGAAATGATAGTGGGAATGGTACAACTATAACTATAGAAATATTAAAGTGTGGATGAAGATTGCTTATGGAATAGCTCTGCTATTTGTGTAACATATATAATGATTGCATCCATGCCTGGCATTGCAAGAATGCCACTATTATTGCCCGATAAAAGGTAAGGATAGTAAGAGTGAATGAAAAACTTAGCAGAGAACTAGCTTATTGGGTGTTCCCAAGGACGTCCTTAACAAAATTCTGTTTGGAAAGGTGTAAAAAGTGACAATAAACAATAGTTAGTAGTGAGGTTAGACCAGATTTTTATTCTTCAGGAAATGATTGAGAAATGCATGCATGTGAGAAGGAAAGTTCATTGTAAGTTTGCTTATTGGAAGAAAATATATCATAAAGTTTCCTGGATCTATTTTTTTTTCCTTTTTTGAAGATGGGAACTACATCAGCTCTTTTCCAGTCCTCTGGCAGTTCCCCGGTGCTCCAGGATCTTTGAAAGATACAGTTCAGTGCAGGGGCGGGTTCCTAATTTTTTTACTACCACTCTGTGGGCGTGGCTTATTTTGTGGGTGTGGCTTGCCAGCCATGTGACCGGATGGGCATGGGCCTTGGGAGCTTGGCAGCGGCCGGAGAAGCAGGGGGCATTGCCCACCCGCAACGCAGCCCCCCACAGCGGGAGCAGCAAGACCGCAGCAGCGGTTCTTCTAGGAGGCTCCATCCGGCCTGAATGCTTCTCCCCATTCAATGATCCTAGGCATCTGCCGCCCGTTCCTCCTCCCCTCAGCAGCTCGAGAAGCCTCGAACGTGCGAAAATGCCTGGGATCATCACCGCGCGTTCGTCACTTCTCGGACTGTTGAAGGGAAGGGACTGGAGATAGCTCCTGCAGCCCATTCTTTCAGCGTCTCACGCGCTCCCTCAGCCATCTTCCCCTGCTTGGACTCACTGTGGGGTAGGAAGGCAGTGCATGCGCAGTGCCGGAAGCTCGGCTTCTGGGTATGCGCAGAATAATTTTTTAAAAAAAATTTAAAAAATTTTTTTAATGGCGGCGCCCAGGCACCGGCAATCGACCGCACCAGTACTGTGACGTCACCAGTGGGCCGCTACCGGTGCTATAGAGTGGACCGTACCAGTAGGAACCCACCACTGGTTCTGAGATCACATCTGCTATTATGGGTAACCTTATAGGAAATTACCAGGCTGAGCCCGAAGGAGGGGTTAAACACATAAATCACGAGTCCCTGCACACCTGCAACAGATCTAAGTCCAGCCCACTTTGAATGACTTTCTTATCTCCCACGCACTTTCCTTGACCATCAGTTGGTCAGATTCTTGTAGAGAGCTTAAGCTTGCAATAAATCTTTATACTCATTGAACTCCTGAATCTCCTGATTTCCGTGGCACTTGACAAATCTGTTGCTGCAGGGCTGCCCAAGTTTTGTTTAGGTTGCCTGCCATACTGAAGTGAAAAATATACAAAAACCATAATATAAGCGTAAAATAGGTGATATAATTAATTAAGCAAAGAAAAATCCCAACCTACAAAATACCCCAGGGGAGAAAAAAAATAATCCCAGTTGACTTGCTGTCATTTATTCCACTTCAGAAAGAAACAATTTCACTGCGCATCCAAATTGCTCTTTTAATAGATGCATAAGTTTCTTTGGGAGGGAAGATGTTACACTCCAACTTAGGGAAGAATCTAAGTAGATGTTGAGCTACTTTCTTTCTAATAAAGTAGCATAATTTTTTTTTAGGTTTGCATTGTTTCTTTTCATTGGCAATCCCTTACCTAAGTGATAGCATTCTGAATGACCAATACAGGGCAGAAAAGAGAGTTTTTTATGTGACATCATCTAGTGATCATTCAAATAAATAGAGGAAGGGGTCTTGAAGAATCAGACACGACTTAACGATTGAACAGCAGCAGCAACACAACAAAATAGGGATTTACTTGTTTCATTTTTCATTGTGTTTTCCCATGTTTCTGATGTTCCATGTTTTGTCCTTGTGGGTTGGGATTTTCTTTTCCTCTATGGCAACAGCAGCCTGAAGGTTTTAATCTAGCCACATTATAAACTATTAGTGATCTGAAAGATCCTCAGTTGTTCCTCAGGAGCATGTTCAGTGCCATCTAACCTTCATCCAGCAATATATCACAAATCATTTTATATTTTCTAGTTATCTTGGTTAAAAATACAGGAATGGTTTATCATTGCTTTCTCCCCAGCAGTGTGAATTGATACCTTTGTCATTGTCACTAAAGTGATCATCTGCCTTCCTGTCAACGACTACTTCAGCTTCAACCACAACAATACACGAGCACACAACAGATACAAACTCAAAGTGAACCGCTCCAAACTTGACTGTAGAAAATACGACTTTAGCAGCAGAGTGGTAAATGCCTGGAACTCACTACCTGACATTGTGGTTTCGTCACCAAACCCCCAAAACTTTACCCTTAGACTGTCCACTGTTGACCTCACCCGATTCCTAAGAGGTCAGTAAGGGGCATGCATAAGTGCACCAGCGTGCCTACCGTCCCTGTCCTAATGTTCCCTCTTATCAGTACCCATCTTATGTATATAAACAATGTTATATCTATGTATATTACCAACACGTACTTGACATAAATAAATAAATCAATAAATCAATAAATCAATAAATCAATAAATCAATAAATCAATAAATAAAATATCACTGTAGCTTAAAATGGCTCCCTGTTTGCTTCACCTAGGCTGTGACCTTCACCCGTGACCGTGCTAGCAATATTTATAGTTTTTAATTTATGATGACTATCTAAAATTGAATTGATTAGATGGGAAGTGTGCAAATCTTTGTACTAAGTAAAAAAAACAGATAAATAAATAATATATCTCATTTCATCAATATACTGTATGATATCATCTCTGGCTATTCTTTAAATCTGTACTGATCTGCACCTGATTTGTAGCAATCAATGATATATGTGGTCTCTCCACTTTTAAATTATTATTTCTTCCCCCCCACCCCACCCTCAATGCAGTGGAAAAGAAAAGGTGTTTTGAACAATCTGGTCTCAATTTTTACTTTATGAGTTAAAACCACAGGCTTTTCTCCAACATTTCTCCTCTTTCCTTTTGTTTTTGTTTTGTTTTCATTTGTGGTAAATTTTAGTTTATATATTGTCACCTCAACTTACATATATATTCTTTATTTTGTTATTAAATAAGATTAGCACCTGTGTGTATGTATCCATCTAATCCATTATCAAACCCATCCTTAATACATTTTGTGGTAAAATAATTATTGGCTTCTTTTCTTATCAATACCAGCTTTCTTTTTCTCTTTGCATTTTTATAATCCCTAGAGTTTATTGTGGCTTGTTTATTCATTCCTTGGTGGGAAGAACAGTAATCCTCAAAAGGCGATTTTTGTGACTTTATTTATTGATTTAGCAATAGCAATAGCACTTAGACTTATATACAGCTTCATAGTGCTTTACAGCCCTCTCTAAGCGGTTTACAGAGTTCAGCATATTGCCCCCAACAATCTATGTCCTCATTTTACCGACCTCAGAAGGATGGAAGGCTGAGTCAACCTTGAGCCGGTAAGATTTGAACAGCTGAACTGCTGAACTAGCAGTAGCCTGCAGTGCTGCATTTAACCACTGCGCCACCTCGGCTCGGATTTGACACATTTGTGTGACTGCCCATCTCACTAAACTGATGGCACACAACCAATCCTTAAACCAATATCACAATGATTAAAACTCTATAAAAATAAATAAAAACAAGATAAAATAAAAAGATGATTGTGGGAGAACACCCATCTATACACAATACAACCATTGTGCAGGCTCCACCATGGGGTCCCTAAGATTGCTAGAAGGACCACATTTTCAGATTCTTCCGAAAAACTAACAGGGATGGGGCTAAGCTTACTAGAAGGAGGCGGGGATGATATTCTATAAGTATAAATGATATTGCTGTTACTTCTTTTTCTTGCACATTAATTTAATAACAGACAGACGAAAGCAATCAGCTTTCCAGATGTTTTGACTTCAGCTTCAAGTGGCATTCAGCCACCCTGGCTAAAAAAGGGGAATTTTAGGAATTGTAATTCAAAACACTGGATGATACCAAATTGCTCGTGTTTGGCTTGAGAAAGTTCATTCGTCAGGTAACCACAACGTTCAGCAGATCTGACTGTATAGGCCAAAAGCACATGCCAAAATGTATTTCAGAATCATTTGCAACATGGGGCTCTTAAAAACGATGAACATCAAAGCAACTTTACATTAAGCTTCACTTAGTTAAACAATATTTTAAAATCCACACCCTCATAATTGCTTCATGTGGAATTTGCTCATCTGCACATCTCCACTGAGAAAAAAAATAAATAAAATTCAAATGGACATACACTGCTACTACTTTAAAGAACACTTCGTGGCTGGTGGCATTCTTTTCAGTACATAAGAAATACCGAATGGGTTCTTTAAGGGAGAAAGAGACAGGTCACTACTGTCCAATTGAAGTTTAAGAAAAATGTACAGACCATAACAATTTAAAAGAACTTGTGACTATAGCTCCCAGCATTCTTCAACACCATGCCTGTGTGAGCTACACTAGTTATTGGTGTGTTTCTGAATGCAATTCAAGGTACTGGTTGTTACCTTTAAAGTCCTGTTACATAGCCATCTGAGGGATCACCTTTTTCCAGATAGGTAGAAAATTCCAGATTTTCTACCTATTTAACCAGATCAAATAGGATGGGGATGCTGCAGATCCCGTCAGCCAAAGAATGTCAACTGACAGTAACCAGCAGACAAGTTTTAACAGATTAACAGATTTGGAAGGCACCTTGCAGGCCATCTTGTCCAACCCCCTGCCCAAGCAGGAGACCCTACATCTGCCTCTACCTAGGATTGAACTCACAACCTCCTGATTGTGAGGCAAGAGCTCCACCTCTAGGCCACCGCAGAGGAACCTTGTCCTCGGTGCCCCCTGTTCTGTGGAACATCCTCCCTTCAGAGATTAGAATGGCCCCAATCCTGCTGGCCTTTCATAAGGCCTTAAAAACTTGGCTATGTTCCTGACCCCATTTCCTAGTTATATTGCTAACTGGCCAAGTATCATGTTCCTATGTACCAATATATTTAATCTGGAAGTTTTTAGTGTTTTTATTGGTTTTACTGTTTTTATTGTTTTCAAATGTTTTTAACATTTTTAACTATATTTTCTGAATTGTATGCTGCCCAGAGTCATTAACTGAGATGGGTGGCCATAAAACTGAACAAATAAATCAATAATCTTACATTACAGGAAACTAATTTTCATGTCCGACACTTATTTTGGCAAAACAATGCCTCCACAAACAGTTTATCAACAGTGGATGGGTGAATTTGTATCTAAAACTATTCTCACAATTTTCATTAGATCAGGAACTATTGAACATCATAAATACACTAATCTTTCTTTAAAGATTTTAGCAAGATAAAGAGCATGTATGCAACCTTAAGTTTGCCAAGTGGTACCAATCTCTTAGTGATGAAAAGGGAATGTCATAATATTTATAGTTTCTCAATGTATTATTTTATAATATCTGGTTCCTGAGAAAGCATTCACAAAACGTTCATACAATGTCAACTGCCTATTTAGATGGAAGATATAAAGGATTACCAAGTACACGTTGTTATGTATATGTAATAATTCACAGGTGCAAGATCTGATACATTTACTTATTACATTGCAAATTACATCAGGACCTTAGATCATGCCTTTGTTAGTCTTGTATAGAAGGAAAAAAAATCAATTTCCCGCTGACTGATGTAGATGAACATGTAACAAATAGCTGCAGGGAAGATATGAAAGCAGATGTTGATAGATAGTGCTGTTAACATTAGAGGGAAGAAATTGAACTGAATAGATTATGATTTTATATGAATTTTGCTAAAACCTGTGACTGAAAATGCATGTATTACTGCTAAATAATTCTATTTTTTAATTTTATATCCCATGTTTCAATATAAAATCATTTACCACACCAGTTGTAAAGGCTAAGAAAAAAAGTATGTCATCACAAGATTTGATTTATAGGACTTTACAAACCATGATGGCGCAGTGGTTAGAATGCAGTATTGCAGGCTAATTCTGCCGACTGCCAGCAGTTCGATTCTCACCAGCTCAAAGTTGACTCAGCCTTCCAAATGAGGACCCAGATTGTTGGGGGCAATATGCTGACTTTGTAAACCACTTAGAGAGGGTTGTAAAGCTGTATGAAGCAGTATATAAGTCTAAGTGCTATTGCTAAATGCTATTCTTCCAAGAGAAATTACAGTGGAGCCCATGCTGTCTGTTTTTGTAAATAGAACTGAAGGCACGCATATCACTCAGGCAGTTGTAAGATAACAATACTTCTGCCTGTTCCATTGCCCCTTTTTAGCTTTTTTTTTAAACCCAGAAAACTTACTTTCATGTTTTGCATATATGTGACACAAACTCTCACACACAGTGTATACCCTCCCTAGTTGTTGGCCAACCAAAACAAAAACAAAGCAAGGCATGTAATGGTCAGGGACGTCCTAATGGATTCCAGGGCAATATCTAAGGAACTAAAGGCCTGCCTAGCATTAGCAAATGTCAGTATTCATGGGCCCACTATCAGGAGAACAGTGAATGACATTGCTGTGCATGGCAGGGTTGCAAAGAGAAAGCTATCTGTTCCGTATGGAGAACCTGAGTGGGCAAGAACTGAGGCGAGGCAGATTGTGCCAAGAAAACAGCCTTTATTGCTAACAGGCATGCAAGGCAACTCAGAATGGCAACAACAACATGTGCCGGCTGACAGCTCCTTTATATAGGAGCTGTCAGACGGGCGGACCAATGGCAGGGCTTTATTTTCCCGCTTGCCGGCTGCTCGCATCTTAGCCAATCAGCAGAGACCTGCAGTTGGCATGGCTATTGGCAGAGTCATAAGTCCGAGGACTTAACACCCTTCATCCCCTAGATGGAGCATGTGTAGTCGGCTAAGTACGTCGGCTCTGCCCAGATCATCTCAGTTCAGGGGCGGTGGCCAAAGAGGGAGGAGCTGTTGAAGAGTTCTCTGGAACTCCCGGTGATTCTGCTTCCAATTCGAATGGAGGTCCAATCAACGCTGGAGGACCAGGCCTTTCAAGTAAATTTGGCATTGAGAATGCTTCGGTTGTTGGTGATTGAGGCAACTCTGGTTGGGCTGGAAGGTCCCTGGAGCCTGTTGTGGTCTCGGGCCAGGCTTGGGCCTGCTCCGTCTGTTGGTTGTTCGTGCCTGGAACTCTCTGCCTTATTTGGTTGATGTGTCACCGCCATATTCGGCCGTCGGCAAGCTGGAGGGGGGGGTCATGTGCGCATGTGTGGGGGGGCGCATGAAATTATGGGTGTGGGCATGCACACACGTGCGCCCCGCATCCCCCCTTTTGGCACGCAAACCAAAAAAGGTTCGCCATCACTGTGCTAGGGCCTCCCGGTCAAGCTGGCTGTAATTGCGTTCAGCAGCAGACGAAGTCCTTGAATAATAGGCAATAGGGGCCTCCGTCTCATTGGGCAGCAAGTGGCTCAGACAGCCCCCACCCCGTATGGTGAGGCATTACAAGCCAACAACAGGGGCAGGTTGTCATTGTACTGTACTAGGACAGCATCGGAAGTCAGGCTGTCTTTAATGGCCTGGAAGGCTTTAGCTTCCCTAGGGCCCCAATGCCACGCAGTTTTGGTGTCCAAAAGCCGGTGTATGTGACAAAAAAATTGCGTAAAAATTAAGCAGCCCCAGGAATGCCTGAAGCTCTGACCTAGATGAGGAGGCGCGAGCCTTTTTAATGGTTTCCACTTTAGAAGGGGTGGGATGGAGACCCGTGGCATCGACAAGGAATCCTAAAAACTCCACTTGGGGCACTCCTATTTTGCATTTGTCCCTTTGCAGTTTCAGCCCAGCATTTCGGAAATGAACTAGCACCGCCCTTCATTTGTTGATGAGGTCAGACTGTTCTGAGGTGACTCATGTCCTCCTCATCATTGGAGGGGTTGTTGTTGTTGTCGGCCTCTTCATAGTGGACAGCTTGACTTTTGCTGGCTAGGGTGGTCGAAGGCTGGAACCGCTGGATCTCCGCAGATGACTTGTCTGACATTTTGGATGTCCTGGCTTCATCCAGCGCAATCTGTAGATTCAGCTCAGTGCGGGCCAACAAGCGACGTTGAAATCGCATGTCTCGAACTCCGCGGACCAGTTGGTTCACCAGAATGTCATCTAAATCACGGAAATCGTGATTTAGAGCAGCTGTCCGAAGGGAGGCCATGTATTCGTTAATGGACTCCCCTTCTCTCTGTATTCTCTGCTGGAACGCCTGCCATCTAGTGATGCATGAGGGAGCTGGTTAGTAGTGGTTCCTCAGCTTCTCTAGGAGGGACTCCGATGGCACAGTGTAGACTGGCTGAGGTGCAGTCAGGACTCGAGCTGTTGCGAACATTTCCCTGCCACAAGAGCTGAGGAAATAGCCCCTCTTGTGAGCGTTGGACAGCTTGGTGAAATCGTTTGCCTGCAGGACACACTCGAACCATGAGAGTTAGTCGTCCCAGGTCTCCGCAGCTGCCTCAAAGGGCGCGAACATGGGCAGGGTAGCCATCCTTATAAGGACGAAGCTTGGGGAAAGTATTGGTGCGACTTCTCGTCACTTGACTAGTGACCGGAGGCAGCGCTCGGCTCAGCGTGCTTCAGCTCTGTCAGTGACCCCAGGTAGCCATGGCCTCAGTCCAATCCCACCCTTGTCGCCAGTGTTCCGTATGGAGAACCTGAGTGGGCAAGAACTGAGACCAGGCAGGTTGTGCCAAGAAAACAGCCTTTATTGCTAACAGGCATGCAAGGCAACACAGAATACAAGGCAACTCAGAATGGCAACAACAACATGTGCCGGCTGACAGGCTGACATATAGGAGCTGTCAGATGGGTGGACCAATGGCAGGGCTTTATTTTCCCGCTTGCTGGCTGCTCACATCTTAGCCAATCAGCAGAGACCTGCAGCCGACATGGCTTTTGGCATCATCGTAAGTCCGAGGACTTAACAGTATCTTTCTCTAAAAAGAACATTGCTGCCCATCTACAGTTTATGTGGATAAACCAGAAGACTATTGGAAGAAGGACAGATGAAACCAAAATGTTTGGCTGGAATGAAAAGTGTTCAGTTTGACAAACAGAAAGCACTGCATTCCAGTATAAGAACCTTATCCCATGTATGAAACATGATGCTGGCAGTATTATGACTTGGATAAGGATGCATTACCATCGTTGATGGAGCTATGACTTCTGAATTGTGCCAGCAAATTCTACAAGAAAATGTCAGGTTATATATCTGTGAACTGAAGCCAAAGTGGGTCACGCAGCAAGGCAACAATTCAAAACACACAAGCCTTACAACCAAAGAATGGTTAAAGCAGAAGAAAGTTAATGTTTTGGAATGGCCAAGTCAGAGTCCTGACCTTAATCCCTATAGAAATGTTATGGAAGGACCTGAAACAGGCAATTCATGTGACGAAGCCCAGCAACATCCCTGAGTTGAAGCTGTTATGTAAGGAGGAGTGGGCTAAAACTCCCCCAAGCTGATGTGCAGTTATCAGAAACATTTGGTTGCGATTATTGCTGCCTAAGGGGAGCACACCAATTACTGAAAACAAAGATTCACATACTTTTGCCACACATAACTATGCAGCTTTGGATCATTATCCTTAATGAATGAATGAACAAGTATTTTACTCATATATTTAATTGGGTTCTCTTTATATCATTTTAGAATTTGTGTGGCAAACAGATCACATTTTACTTCCTAATTTGCAAAAATACTGAAAATCCAAAAAGCTTCTCAAACTTTTAAGCACTTCAGTAGAGTAGAGTAGGACAGGACAGGACAGGACAGGACAATTTATTTAGCCAAGTGTAAGCAGACACACAAGGAATTTGTCTCCGGTGCAGAAGCTCTCAGCATACATACACAACATCATCATCATCATCATCATCATCATCATCATCATCATCATCATCATCATCATCATACCAATAAGAGGAAATAATAGAGAAGACGAGAAGAAGAAGAAGAATGCTACAGCCATATTACATGAGTAAATATACTTAGACATAAGACAATGTGGTGGGAATTTGGTGTTCAGCAGAATGATGGCATGAGAGAAAAAAAAGCCTGTCCCTATGTCTAGTTGTTTTGGCCTGCAATTCCCTATAGTGTCATCCTGAGAGGGAAAGTTAAAACAGTTTATGTCCAGGATGTGAGATATTTTGGTCTGTAGATATTTTCTCAGCCCTCCTTCTGACCAATGCAAAATACAGGTCCTCTATGGAAGGCAGGGTGGTTGCAATTGTTTTTTCTGCAGTCTTAACAACAATATGGACAAATAACCTATAACACAATGACCAGTAACCTAGCATCATAATTTTATCAACGCACAATCAATTGTTTTTTAGAAAAGAATAATATTCATGAAATAAAAACCTCTTAGCAATTTATATATTTAATTCTTCAAATAACCGCCACATTTTACAATCCAATGTGCAGATGCACTGCAACAGTTCAACAGAATTTTTTGTTCTCTCAAAATGGCAGCAGTTTAATAGCCTACTACTCCATAATTCATTTAACTGCCTAATTAGTCATTCAGTTATTACAGGAGATCAAGTACTCCTCATGCTAAAATGAGTAACAAGAAAAGGCAGATCCAACCCTGAGATTGTGGAAGCTGCCAAAACACTAAAGATTAATGATCACCTAACAGCCAACATTCCCTATTGAATACCAAAAGCTTCCCAACATCCAGGATATTATAAACAGCTATTTACTTCAATTCCAACTTATGCCAGCTACCTCTCAGGATGACAAGAATCAACAGACAGATATTATTATCAGCACAAAAAAGAATACATTAGAGGCAGGGGCGGGTTCCTAAATTTTTTACTACCACTCTGTGGGCGTTGCTTAATTTTGTGGGAGTGGCTTGATGGTCACGTGATGGTTGGCGTGGCTTCATGGTCATGTGACTGGCCGGGCATGGCTTCATGGTCATGTGACTGGGTGGTTGTGGCTAAGTGGTCACGATCCTAGTTCCCCCTACAAGGATTCCTGCATCCGGACCTTTTACAATCCCCCAAAGGATTAAAAGAAACCAGATTCCATACAGCTCTGAACCCTTAAGGCAAACCAAATACAAGTGGTCCTCACTTAATGGCTTAGCACTTGCTTAGAAAGTGTTCAAATTTATGACTGACCTCCTCAGAGCTACTTGACCTGTTTTTTGAGTTTTGACAGCTTTATGCATGCACACATGTATGCACATGCACACACATACACATTTATGACCAGTTACAGTCATGTGACTGAGGTTTTCTATGTTTTTTGCCAGTTCCCAACAATTTCTTCTGGTTTCCGGTTAAAAATGCCCATAGGACTCATTTAACAACCAGTGTTTGCTTAATGACCACAAGGTTCACTTAACGACCATGGTGTTTGCCTAACCCAGGGGTCTGCAGCCTTAAACACTCAAAGAGCCATTTTTCTATTTCCTTTTAAACAGGTATCTCTCTGTGTGTCTTTCTCTTCTCTCTCTCTCTCTCATCTTTCTCTCTCTCATCTCCTGTCACTCATCTCTTTCATCTCTTTTTCTTTCTCTCCCCTCTTTCTTTCTCATCTCTCTCCCTCTATCATCTCTTTCTCCCTTTCTCTCTATCATGTTTCTCTCTTTCCTGTCTCTCATTCTCTCCCTTCATCATTTTCTCATTTCTTTCTCTTTTCCTCCTCTTTCCTCTCTCTCATCTCTTTCACGCGTGAGTCCAGTCCCCTAATCATCTTTGTTGCTCTTCTCTGCACTCTTTCCAGAGTCTCAACATCCTTTTTACATAGACTAACAGTGTTTTCAAGCTTCATACTTTTATGGCATTTGGCTGGGAAATTCTGGGAGTTGAAGTCCATACATCTTTAAATTGCCAAGGTTGAAAAACACTGGATAACAATTAAATCTATTTCAAGGACATTTATATTAAATTAACTTAGGCATAGTTGAAGATTTGCTGCAGGAATTTAAAATGTACAATTTGCTGCAATGGTTCACCCCTTTAAAAAAATTGCATTTGGCACAAAATGCTGCTCCAATAGCTGCATGCTTTGCAGTCAACTATATCTCTTATTCTAGAGAATGAAACCATAAAAATATCTGAATTCATATTACTATCTCTTACTTGTATGACTGGTATTAAATAATGACCTCTCCATTCTAATGAGTTCTGCCATCAGACATTCCACTAGGGATTTCATCCATGTAAGCCCCACTGTGTGTGGGGGGGGGGGGATGGACATAGAATTCAAAAGAGATTTTTGCAGAAGAACCTTTCCTCCACCAACATTTTCTGCTTTGTTTCTTTTGGATAACCAAAATGCAGACTGTTAACATTTTCTGACACTGCCAAGGGAAGCCCCTCCTTAGTCCTGATAATTCTGCAACATGTGTTCAAATCCTTGACTGTTTAGTTAAAATAATTATGTTTTGACCACAAGAGGATTTGGGTTCATATGTTTTAGCCTCCAGTCCAGTCCCCTAATCCAGGAGTCTCCAATCTTGGCAACTTTAAGACTTGTGGACTTCAACTCCCAGAATTCCTCATCCAGCAAAGCTGGCTGAGGAATTCTAGGAGTTGAAGTCCACAAGTCTTAAAGTTGCCAAGGTTGGAGACCCCTGCTTAATCACCTTAAACATTCAAAGAGCCATTTGGAGCCATTTTCCACATAAGTTGAACCCCCTTCACATCCTTACTCCTTCCTCCCTCCCTCCTGATTTTTCCTTCCTTCCTCCCCTCTCTCTCACACACACAGAGTCTGATTGCAGGCAAGCTCCGTTGTTTAAAAGGGCTCCCTTCTTCCCCCCTCCCCCCCACTTCCTTTTGCTTTCAGGAAAATCAAATATCTCCCTTTATATTTGCCTCCGTTTGCAAGGGAAATGGTGCCTAGTTGTAAATTAGAGAAAGGCATTTTCTGGGGCTGAAAAGTTGAGAGGACCCAAGCAGAGTGGGTTCTAATTTACCTCTCTGCTGGCTGGCTTCCTCAAGATGACGACTGCATGCACAGGGCCAGAAGCTCGGCTTCTGCACATGCTCAGAAAAAAAATAAAAAATAAAATAAAATAAATTCAAAAAATTTTTAAAAAGAAAGAAAGCCAAAAACAAGATAGTGACCACATGCACAGGGCCGGAAGCTCGGCTTCTGCACATGCTCAGAAGAAAAGAAAAAAATCCAAAAAAAATAAAAAAAATAAAAAAAAAGATGGCAACGCCCAGGGACCGGTAACCGACCGTGACGTCACCAGCCAGTTGCTACCGGTGCGATAGAGTGGGCCGCACTGGTAGGAACCTACCACTGATTAGAGATCAGTACTTGCTTTCAAGATTCTTCTGACAGAACAGCCTGTCATGAGATTAACAAGCTGCTAGTTAAATCAATGGTAGATGTGATGGCTAGTTACTCCTCCTAACAGCACAGATTGTGCTAACCTTGTTTAACCAACTTGCATCTGTCTCTCTGATGAACTGCAAAATGAGATAAAAGCTTAGGCTGAAGTCTCACTAAAGTGACAACAGCAATCCCTCCCCTCTTGCCAGGTTGATTGGTCTAATACTACATCTCTCAAAATGCAGACAAAAAGTAGACCTTATCATAAATCCTATTTAAAGAACAAGACAAATTCTGCATTCACATAACCATATCAGCACAAATTAATAGTTCTGACTGTGCTCCACAATAAAATTAACACAAGGAGATGGGACTCTAAGGGCTCTGTGCAATATTCTCTAAGTCACTGTCTTCGTGGCAAACTTCAGACTGTGGACTTGACTCAAGTCACTTTACTTCCAGGCTGTATTGGTTAAGGTTAAATATACATATTTCTTTAATAGACATAGATTAAAAGAGTTGGAAGGAACCTTATAGGTCATCTAGCCCAAGCAGGAGACCCTACACCATCCCCGACAAATGGCAGTCCAATATCCCCTTGAAAGCCTCCAGTGATGATGCTCCCACAACTTCTGAAGGCAAGCTGTTCCATTGGTTGATTGTTCTCATTGTCAGAAAAGTTCTCCTTATTTCTAGGTTGAATCCCTCCTTGATCAATTTTCATCTATTATTCTTTGTGTGACCTTCAGGTGCCTTGGAAAATAGCTTGATCCTTTCATCTCTGTGGCAGCCCCTCAAATATTGGAACACTGCTATCATGTCTCCCCTGGTCCTTCTCTTCACTAGACTAGCCATGCTCAATTCCTGTAACCATTCTTCATATGTTTTAGTCTCATCCCCTAGTTGCTCTTCTCTGCACTTTTTCTAGAGTCTCAACATCTTTTTTATAGTGTGGTAACCAAAACTGGCTGCAGTATTCTAAGTGTGGTCTTACTAAGGCTTTATAGAGTGGTATTAGTACCTCACTTGATCTTGATTGTATCCCGTTGTTAATGCAATTTAGGATTGCATTGGCTTTTTTGGCTGCCACCGCACACGGTGGCTCATATTTAACTGATTGTCCACTAAGATTCCAAGATCCCTCTCACAGTTACTGCTATTAAGCCTGGTTTCACCCAGTCTATATGTGTACTTTTGGTTTTTCTTGCCTAAGTGTAAGACTTTACTTTTCTCTACATTGAATTTCATTTTGTTAGATAGGGCCCAGTGTTCAAGTCTGTCAAGATCCATCTGGATCTTGAGCCTATTATCTAGGGTGTTAGCTATTCCTGCGAGCTTAGTATAATCTGCAAATTTGATAAGTTCCCCTTCTATTCCCTCATCTAAGTCATTTATAAAGATATTGAAGAGTACTGGGCCTAAGACAGTACCTTGTGGTACCCCACTGCTTACTTCCCTCCATGTAGACATAGAGCCATTAAGTACTACTAGTTGAGTACGGTTTGTCAGACAGTTACAAATCGATCTGTTGGTGATGCTATCTATCCCACTTTTTTCTACCTTATCAAGAAGTTGGTTGTGGTCTACTTTGTCAAATGCCTTGCTGAAGTCTAAGTATATTATGTCCACAGTATTTTGCTGGTCTACTAATTTAGTCACTATGTTCACTATGAAGAATGAAATAAGATTGGTTTGACAGGATCTGATACCTCAGCTCTTCCATCAATGTTTTAAAGAATGTAACCCTTTCTTGCTTTGTTTGATATCTTTCCAACCCAGTTATTTGACTGGGTTGGAACCTTAATATGAAATTCATTTCAGCCAAGACTATAAGTGTCACGATGTGAATAATTGCCAGTTGTGCATCTCTGCAATATTTCTAGGTTTACTGTAATTTCTAATCAAGCAGACATGTGATATGTTTTACTACGCATGCGTGCATTCCAGGAGTTTTGTCTACTCCCACTTCCCTTCTTCTTCGATGCCTGCCCGAAGGCAGACGTGAATCCATTAGCTGAGAAGATGTAGCTTATTAAGGGTTTATTTTTGTTACATATATATATATATATACATATAAGATGTAGCTTATTAAGGGTTTATTTTTGTTATAAATATTTTGTTAATTAGATTTGAATCTCGGTTTTATTTTCTAAGTATGAATGACTTCAAGGAAGCAAGATCCTAAGATCGCCTCTGGTAGGAAAATTCCTATCTGATAATAAGGAAGCAGCCATCCTGCCAGAAGGTGTCTGGAGGCTGAAGGCCAAGTTCCTCTTGTCTTATTTTCAATATTGGCACAACAATGAGAGCAATTATGCATTTTGTCAATTCTAATAGCTCTGTTGAAATGCCAGACTCTTATGACATGAACTGATTATGATTTTCAGTACAGTGACTACAAATAAGCTTAGGAAGACTAGAATTGAAAGACTGGTCCAAGTATAAACTAGCTCAATACATGAGGCAGCACAATCTCTTCACACCTGGTACATCTTGAAGAAAGTTAGCATCCACCCCTCTCCTAGAAGAATGAAATATGTTGAGAAATATCAAGAAGGCAGAATATTATATTTCCCTGGATGAGAAATAGAGAAACATCCTCTTGGAAAGCAGCACCCCCTTCCTTAATAGCCCACAGCAGATGTCAGCATTTAAGAGATAACGAGATAGCTAGCTCTATTCATAAGCAAATTCCCTGCAGCAGGATCTGAACAAAGTAGGATTAGCCCTTAGCCACAAATAGGAATTGCCCAACAAGCTCCTTCATTGCATCAACAGACCAAATTTCAATCAAATTTAGTTCAGACAAACTCCTAGGATTTGTATATGGCCCCATGGGAGTCTGACGACAGCCAATAGAATACATGTTCTTGCACAGAAACAGGAAGTTCAAGTGCAAAACCCAAGGGAAGGTATAAATACCCCCCACTCTCAACTACATGTGGTCAGCTGCACCAGGACCACAAACATTATTAATTATGATTTGTAAATCAGAATAAAACAAAGCTATTAAAATGAATATTTTTAAAATCCAAATCAGCTGCATACTGTCAGTACATAGCATGAATTTGTGTACCTTGGCAAAAGTGTACTAAAACTGTGAAAATGATGGGAAGAGTTAAGAAGTACAAATACTTATAGAAAGACATAGAAACACACTTTTGCAAGAAAAGTGTGTTTGTCAAAAGAAAAAACTGACTGCATATTATACAATACGTGCTTGCTTCTGTCAACTTTGTTATATGGAAATGAGACTTACATATGTCAGAAAAAATAAGAAAATACATTGAATGCAGTAGAAATGAGGTACTTTTGAAATGTGTACAGCAAAACAAGAAGAAATATTACCGTATTTTTCAGAGTATAAGATGCACCTTTTTACCCCCCAAAAGAGGGTGAAAACTTGGGTGTGTCTTATACACCGAATGCAGCCCCACCCACCCAGCCACCCCCACCCTTTGGCCTCTGTCTTCCAGCAATTTACCTGCTTGCAGGAAAGACGGAAGAGCCTGTAAAGCCAAGCAAGTCAGTAGCAGTTTCCCGATCTACAGCTGATTAGGTTTGCCACATTGGAAAATGAAAGTGAAACTAACTACAAAGAGGCAAATAGCTGGGAGAGACACGCAGATTTTTATTTTTTGCTGAACTGGATGGAAGGGGGTAAGTGAATAACTATAAATGTCTGTAGAATGTTCAAATTATTAGACTTATTTTTTAAAGACTGCTTTATTATTGTCTTAGAGCCAGGGGTCTCCAACCTTGGCAACTTTTAGACTTGTGGACTTCAACTCCCAGAATTCAACAGCCAGCTTTGTTAGCTTTGCTGGCTGTGGAATTCTGGGAGTTGAAGTCCACAAGTCTTAAAGTTGCCAAGGTTGGAGATCCCTGTAAATCTAGACAACTTAACAAAATAAAGAAGCTTTTTAAAATAAATGCTTGCTCTGAAGAGGCCCAGTGCTATTGTATCTTCTTTTAAATAATAGAGAATAATGTATACTTCCAGAAATTTTAATTAATTTTAACAGCTCTGTACAAGTATAGTATGAAATGTAACAGTGCCCTGTTTAGTATTAAAGTTTAGTTACCTTGGAGTAGATCTATTTAAATAATTGGGAGGAGTTAGTGTAACTTCATTTAAGAAAACTTTCTGGCATAATGTACATTTCTCCAATTCTTTGCTATTTTATGGGTCAAGCACACATGCACAGAAATACACAGCAAATAGTGTATATCATCTGTGCTGTTTGCTGTTTGCTGTTTGGCAAATTGCTTGGAGGCAGAGGCCTTTTCCCCTTGTTTTCCTCCCCCAAAACTAAGGTGCGTCTTATACTCCGGTGCGTCTTATACTCTGAAAAATACGGTAAGTTGTATTTCCATGTCATTGATGAGGTTTCCAAAAAGAAAAAATGTAAAAATAAAAGGCAATGCATGAAGCAGTAAATGAATAGAATTTATTTTAAAAATGCTAGATTTAGCCATATTGCTTTCCCCTCCATTTCTCGTGGCTTTAATTTCTTTAGTTTAGTATTTCTTATGCCCTTTTCATACTTTGCATAACTTTGCTTATACTATATTCTAATGGAATATTATGAAAGCTACCTATGTATTTATATCAAGATCATTCCAATTAACAATTGAATACCTGGTAAATGATTTGGTTTCATGGTTCATCGTTTTCCTAAATACAGAAGGAATGGGGCCTCTTTCAGAAATATATTCAGTAGGATGGATCCTGTAGATTAGTTTTTTGGGGGGAACAGAGGGCAGGCAGGGACTTCAGAAAGGTTTTTCCTGCTGATCTGACTCGGCAGATTGGTAGAAGTAACCCCTCAGATGGTCAGGTGCTAAGCCATTTATGACTTTTAAAGGCCATCACCAGGACCATATATAGTGCCCAGTAAACAAAAGATTACACAGGTATTACATTCTCTTATATCCATTAACTGCTTAATCAACCTACCATATTTTGCACCAATTATAATTTCCAAACACTTCTCAAGCACAACCAGAGGTGGGTTTCAGCAAGTTCTGGCCAGTTCTGGAGAACCGGTAGCGGAAATTTTGAGTAGTTCGGAGAACCTGTAAATACCACCTCTGACTGGCCCTGCCCCCATCTATTCTCTGCCTCCCAAGTCCCACCGATCGGGAGGAAATGGGGATTTTGCAGTTACCTTCCCCTGGAGTGGGGTGGGAATGGAGATTTTACAGTACCCTTCCCCTGCCACGCCTACCAAGCCATGCCCAAGCCAAGCCAAGCCCACAGAACAGGAAGTAAAAAATTAAGCCCACCACTGAGCACAACCCCATATAACGCACAGTGCAATAGTCAAAAAGAGAATGAAACCAAAGTAGAATAAGTAAGCTTCTTTAAACCAGAGTTGGTACACTAGGCATCTTTATGCAAACATATGATTCGCTACAGCTGTCACAAGCAAATCCAATAACATCTGGGGATCAAGGAATACTCCAAAGTATTCAAAGTGTGTTATCATAACTTCCTAAGCCTACTCTTTTCCAGGCTAGATGATAAGCAATGATGCCAATAGCTTCTCATACAAATTAGTTTTTAGATTAGATTTTTATCCTTTATAAGTATTGCTTCATAAGACTTTATAAATAACTCAAGGCGGTGAAGATATATAATGCTCCTTCCATCTCTTATTTCTCCGCAACAACAACCTTGTGAGATGGGTTGGGCTGAGAAAGAATGACTGGCTCAAAATCATCAACTTTATTTTAATGCCTAAAGTGGGATTAAAACTCAGTTTCCTGTTTTCTAGCTTGGCGCCTTAACCACTAGTAGACCAAACTGGTCTCTAGATCCCTCACCATACAACAGGGGTGTCAAACTCGATTTAATTGAGGGCTGCATCACGGTTGTTTTTGACCTCAGGGGGTCGGGGTGGGCATGGCCAGGGTGGGCATGGCAGGAGTGGGCATGGACAGCTTGACGTAACTCGTGTTGGGGGCACCTGTGATGGCCAAGTGCTAAGGCAGGACTTCCCTCTCATTATAATCTCCTTTCCTTCCTTCCTTCCTTCCTTCCTTCCTTCCTTCCTTCCTTCCTTCCTTCCCCTCTTTCCTTATTTTTTCTTCCTTGCTCTCTTCCCATCTTCCCATCTTTTCCTTTATCTTTCCTCTTTCCCTTTCTCCTTTCCTGTCCCTTCTTGCATGCTCAAATGCAAAAGGGGAAACATTTCTCCTTCTGTTTTGTTTTTAGTTTGTTTTGCTAGCCCTCTGCCAGCGAAAACGAAGTCCAGGGGCCCCGCACGCAGCCCTCCCGAGCTCCATTTTCGCTGGCAGAGATACCACGGGCTGGTCCTTTGCTGTTTCCAGGGCAGCCCTGCGGGCCAGATCTAAACACCCTGCAGGCTGCATCTGGCCCGCGGGCCTTGAGTTTGACA
The DNA here is from genome assembly GCA_023053685.1 of Diadophis punctatus similis. NCBI lineage: Eukaryota > Metazoa > Chordata > Lepidosauria > Squamata > Dipsadidae > Diadophis > Diadophis punctatus. The sequence continues at coordinate 153,279,838 of JALIGW010000001.1, forward strand.
CCCCTGCCGTGCAGCATTTCTCTGGATATGACTGGTTGTCAATACACTTCCTAAAATTGTGGCACAATAATTGGACACAACACTCCAGATTTATCTTGCCCAGAACAGAGGGGTATATGTTGCTCCCATGATTTGCATATCAAACTTTTTTTCAAGTAGTTTAAAACTGCTTTACATTTACTGGCACATAATAAGCTTACAATCCTGTGTCATCTACATGTTGTTGTGTTTTAGATTTTTTTTATGCTGCCTTTTTTCATAAAGAATTCAACGCAGCATACATATCAAATTACTTCTTCCTCCTCTTATTTTTCCCACAACACCCCACAACAGTTTTGTGAGTTGAATTGGGCCGAGAGAGGATGATTGGCCCAAAGTCAACCAGCTGGTTTTTTAAAGCCCAATAGGCAACTAGAATTCACAGTCTCCTGGTTTATATGCTAGCACCTTAACCAATATATCAAATTGGCTCTCAATATTTTTATATATATATAAATTGGGGCCATGTGAGCTCTTTCCCATCAAATAATTGTCTCTTTGATTTATTTGGTATCGGATAAGACTTTATTTTTAACTCTACAAAAAAACATTTGGGAGGGGTTTACTCTAGTGTTTTCTTGTGAATCTTGATTCTTGTCCCGGGTATTAGCTATTCCTCTCAGCATTCATACATTTTACAAATATCCCCTCTCTACAAATATTCGGAATCAATTATAAATTTTAAATACCTAGTCCAGTGATGGCGAACCTTTTTTTCCTCGGATGCCGAAAGCACGCGCACTATCGCACACGCGTGCGTGCCCACACCCATAATTCAATGCCCCCCACACCTCATCCCCCTGTGCATGCGCATGTGAGCCCATCCCCCCACCCATGCATGCACGACCCCCCCTCGCCCATTTCCCGACTTCCGGTGGGCCTGGTAGGCCCATTTTTTTGCCCTCCCCAGGCTCCAGAGGCTTCCCTGGAGCCCGGGGAGGGCGAAAATGGCCTCCCCCCACCGAGGTCCTCTGGAGACCAGAAATGCCCTCCCAGAGCCTCCACATGACCCAAAAGTCAGCTGGCCAGCGCGCACATGCGCGCTGAGGCTGAGCTAGGGCAAGGCTCGCGTGCCGATAGATATGGCTCCGCGTGCCACCTGTGGCACGTGCGCCATAGGTTCGCCATCACAAACCTAGTCCAATCTTATACTTTATACCAAAAGCGTACAGCTTAAGATCTATTGAAGGACACTGATCGTTTAGCAAACTATATGTTTAACAGCAGAAGCAAAACACACCCATGTTATGTAAGCAATGCTTTTTCTGAATAAACTATCTTATATACTGTACATGGTTTTTTTTCATGATCTGTTTATAGTTATTTGTAGTAACTCTCCAAAATAAAAGAAGAAAGAGTGATTTGTATCTATTTAATATCATATTAATTTGCATGTCTGTATCAGGCTGATTGGTCTGTAACTTTCCATATGCTTCTCTTTTTTAACCAAATGGCTAACCAAGAATGGGTTACTATACTTGGATTTTCAATTCAGTTCCTCACCCCATCTACTTGTATTGAATACACTCTTTGCCTGGTAGGTGTAACACTTGGCAATCTGCTCCTATGCATATTTACTCAGAAGTGAATGTGAAGTTTCATATACAGTACTGAGTTACCACAGGTAGTGATTATATTTTCTGAACTCAGTCTATCAAATTTGCATAGATTTGCCACATCTGCAGACGATCTTTTTGATGCTACTGCTTTTCTTTTTACTATTTTATAAATAATTTTGTGTTCTCTAAAATTCTAAATTAAAAAAGGGAAATTACAACACAGTGTGGTACTTTTGAGTGCTACAAGTTACATCTGCTCTGATTTTTAAGCACGTACCAACATATTTAAAATTCAACCTTCTATGTCTATTAATTCAGTATTGTAATTTATTTAGATGGGGTTGTTTATTTTTTTAATTCAATGGCAGCATACTTTGCATTTAATTGCACTTAAAATCAATCCTAAAGCAGCTAGGAGATTGAATAGGTGAGTCACACATTTCTTCATAAATCTCATTAATGCATACCATAGGTGCTCCTGCTTTTAAAATCCCCCACATTATTAAGTAATTTATTTTATAGACTGCCTGACTCCATCACAACTCTAGGTAGTGTACGATATGAAACTATTAAAAATAAAATAATACAAAAAACCTACAAAAACAATTGTCTGGAAAAAGACTGTGAACACTGCCAGATCAAACATCCCACAAGAGGTCCACCAAGTGCTGCAGCCCAAGACTTGGGAGAAGAGATAGCTTTTTAGGCCTCATTGAAATAGGTTCAGGGCAATGGTGAGTTGCTGCCGGTTCAGACACCCTTTTGGCACGCAACCAGAAAAAGGTTTGCCATCACTGCACTAGATCTTAACTCTGTTCCTCTGAGATAGTCTAGATTGAGAATATCATCAGGAAGCTTCCTACATACTGTAAATCATGGTCCAGATTGGCAGTTACAGGCATGCCAAGATACACTCACATGATACCTTTGCTTCATGAGCTGTATTGTTTACCAGTGGGCTTTTGGGTGCAATTCAAAGTGCTGGCCATCACCTATAAAGCCCTTCATGGCAGAGGACCTGGCTATCTGATGAACTCTAATAGTTTCTGCCAATCTTTGATGATTAGGCACAGCCAGCATGCTTTGGATGTCACTGAGGGTACCCAGGAATGAGGTCTTCTGGAATGACATCTCTCAAGGAGATGTATGGCTACCACCCTGACCCAGGGGTGGGTTCCACTTACCTTCCCTACCGTTTTGCGCCCCTATCACATCGCGCAAAACACCTGGAAATGACCCTCTGCGCATGTGCAGAAGCTTTTGCGCATGCGCAGAGAGGGTTTTTTTTGCAAGCCGCGGCGACCAGAGGACCGGTTCGGGAGCATGGACCGCTGGTCATCGCTGCCGGTTCGGCGAGCGATGGTAAATTTCCGCTACCGGTTCTAAAGAACTGGTCCGAACTGGCAGCAACTCACCATTGCCCTGAACCTATTTCAATGAGGCCTAAAAAGCTATCTCTTCTCCCATTTGGATCCTCATGCAAACACACAACACACATAGAATGAAGGGAAATGAAACTAAACAAAAATCAGGGGCTTCTGAGGGTCAGGAGGATTGGGAATGGGGCTTCCTCTGGCGGAGAGTGCTTTTGAACCTCGGAGGATCCGGAGTGAGAATCTGCGCTGCGGGGGGGGGGGGCGAAACAGGCAGTTCCCCATCTGCCCCTGCCTCCCGCTGCAGCAGCCCACATGGATCCCGGGCAGCGCAGCTTTGGGGCCTTTCCTTGCGGCGACAAGGCAGGCAGCCGGCCGCAGGGGAGCGACTGGCGGCAGTACTCTTGGCTGGCAAGTGGGTGGATGTCCTGGGGCACGCATGTGCACCGGCCAGCTAGTCTTCTGGTTACTGGCACATATGCTTGCACGACGATCAGCTGGCCAGCTGATCTTCCTGTTTCTGGGACTGCTGCACATGTAAATGCCAGTTGATCGTTGTGCGCGCATGCGCACCAGTAACCAGAAGACTAGCTGGCCGGTGTGCATGTGTGCACCGGAAATCCGGAAGAGGAATGGGCAACACCATGCGTGCCAGCGACATGGCTCCGTGTGCCACTTTTGGCACGCGTGCCATAGGTTTGCCATCACAGATCTAGTGGATCCAAAGTTGATTCCTTCTCCCCTTGTATGGAGAGGAAAAATACTGCCAGAGATCCTTCTGCAATTGTAATAGGACTATGCAGCTATGTCAAATTCTTGTCGTGAGTTTTCTATCCAAGATTTAGCTGTACTATTATAAATGTGTGTGCACGCATATGGGCCTTTGAGTCAGTGTTGATTCCTTGCAACTACTTGGAAAAGTCCCTGCAGTTTTCTTGGACAGTTTTCTTAAGTGGCTTGCCATTATCTTTTTCCTAGAGCTGAGGGAAGGTGATTGGGCCAAGGTCACCCAGCGGGCTTTGTGTCTAGTTACTAGCTTGATGCCTTATTTTTGTTTACTTATCATATTTAGAAACTGCCCATCTTCCTCCCAGAGGGACCCTTAACAAATGCCTAATACTTAGACCATAACCAATACACCAAATTGGTTCTTTCACCATCGTAATTATATTAATACAGATAGTTATATATATTCCTGCATGTATAATTTCAAGGTTTGACAATCCTGAGCTTTGAGCATTATTCATGAGGCATACTTTTCCCACAACACCGTATAATGAGGGAGAAACTGCATTCGGTAGAAACTAAGCTTTGGAATTCATTAGGTTAATGTGCTTAAACTAACACAAGTATTATAGCACCAGGATTACAACCTGCTTTATGAAAAAGCGGCTAGACGAACAAGATCTGGGCCCTCAACACATCAGCACACACCAGCAGGAAAAAGCAGGCCCAACACCTGTTGAAGTTGCTAGATTTAGATTTCCAAGCCAGCAGTACCCCACACCTAACTTTTTTGCCTCCCACTTTCCTGATTTTTGCTTTGTATTAAAATTCAACTAATCCTATGACTTGCAGGTGCACCTAAATTCGGCCTAGGTTCTTAATCTTTAAGAGCAGACACCCAATGGAGTCTTTCCCTGAAAAATGATCGGTAGGTTTACTGTAGTTTAGCAATGAAATTTTTATTTATTTATTTATTTATTTATTTATTTATTTGTTTGTTTGTTTATTTATTTATTTATTTATTTATTTATTTGTTATTCGTTCATTCATTTTATCATTTGTTTGTTTGTTAAATTTTATTTGCTGCCTATCTCGTTGTGGGGCTAGAGCGAGTCTTTCCCTGAAAAATAATCGGTAGGTTTACTGTAGTTTAACAATGAAATTTATTTATTCATTTGTTTATTTGCTTGTTTGTTTGTTTGTTTATTATTTATTTATTTATTTATTCATTTATTCATTCATTCGTTTGTTTGTTTGTTAAATTTTATTTGCCGCCTATCACGTTGTGGGGCTAGAGCAGTCACCCAGGGGAGTCTTTCCCTGAAAAATAATTGGTAGGTTTGCTGTAGTTTAGCAATGAAATTTATTTATTCATTTGTTTATTTGTTTATTATTTATTTATTGTTTGTTTGTTTGTTAAAATTTCTTTGCCGCCTATCTCCTTGTGGGGCTACTCTGGGCGATGATCAGTCCCAACGCTTCTCTTCCAGAAAAAAATATACCTTTAGAACGGTTAAGAATTCTCCTGACAATGGGGCTGAAGGGGGAGGGGGGAGGGAGAGGAAAGTTAATTTCAAAGTAAGCAGTCTTTTTGTACTGATTGAGAGAGAGAGAGAGAGAGAGAGAGAGAGAGAGAGAGAGAGAGTGAAAAGGGAGGCGTCTCCCTGCAGATTCCTCGCCATACAAGTAGAGCAAGCCTTTAAGATTCAATGTAAAAATATTTACAGGCGCACGGAGCACCCTGAACAAAGCCAGCTTTGCGCATTTTAAGTCCTTTAGCAAGCAGCCTGCCTGCCTCGAAGCGTTCCCGCCTTCTTCTCCGCCCTCCTTTTTAGCAGCTTCGCTAATTCCTCTCGAGTCACAGCTCCGCGCGCTCAGCAACAGCATGGGCTCTACGCTTTGCGATTTCAGTAAATGCACGTTTTGCCGTTTTCGCTCCCTGGGACTACGAAGAGAATTTGCCTTTTAAGTGGTTAAGATTGTATGAAGTGATTTAAAATTTAAAAAAAAAAAAGCTTCCTCGATCAGTCATCCGGACCAGTTGGATATCTTTCTACAGATCTTTCTGAAGGAATCGGGTTGGTTGTTTTATTTTTTTTTGCTCAGCTTTTTGAAGTTTGAAGTACCGAGGCGTTCCTAAGGGACTAGAAACCTGGTGTGTGTTTAAAGCAAATGGCTCACCCGAAAGGTCTCTCCAATGGACATCTACACTGTCGTCAGAAAAAGAATAACTTCTTAAAACACGGGATCCACAAAAAAAACGGCGTGGTTAAGGAAACCAAGGTAAGCGCTACACTGCAGGATCGGCTCCCCAACTTGCCTGCCTTTTGATTTTTTTTCGCCGTTATTTTAATGGAAACTTTTTAGATGTACCATCTGCCCCTCTTTCACGGTCTTAAAAGTTCTTCAACCCGCGGGATGTGGTTGCCTAAAGCAAGCCGGGAAGAACTCATTCCCCTTTTTCTCATTCATTGCGGATAATTTCATGGTTCTCTCTTTCATCGTAAAACCTGTACATTATTAATTGCTCCTTAAAAAGAAAACTCTCAAACCCTTTCTCACAAATGCCAGGTCAACTATGTGTTTTTGGCTCCGTTTTGCAAATTCACCATCCGTCTAGGCAAGTGAGATGATTTTGTAGGTTGTTTCACGCACCAGCTCGCTTCTCTGCCCATCTCCGTTGGGAGTAAACTGATAGTATCTTCTTTATGTTGAGGTATTACTGGCGTCCCTCACTTTATCTTCCTCGATTTCAACTTTTCACTGGTAGTCACACCTTTCTGACGGGTTTTTCAGGTGTCATCTTGCCAAACAGGTCTTGGCAATGGTTGGAGAAGCAAGGCTGTCTGTGTTTGGGGGTTATTTTCTAATACAAGATGGGATCTTTTGAAAGGTTTAGTTGGAGTGAGGAAAAAGGTGGAATGTGGTATCTTTGATCACAGGTCAGTTAACTTATTAACTATTTTGATTATTGTAAACAATTGTCATTGACCTTAAACTGGTGGTTTGATGTTCAGGGTTGGCGCACATCCTAATTCATAAATATGTAATACAAAATTATTTGCTTCCCCTCCTCTTGCTGCCCCCAAATGATCTAAAGATGGGATCAGGTTTGAACAGAGTGAATGCTAGTGATATAATGGCTAGTAAGCAGCTCTCTAGAAGTCCTCAGAAAAATCTTTCTCCTTAAGATGATAGAGGTTGGACCAGAAACCCAGTGTGTGCTCCAGTGCTGAGTTGCAATCCTTTCCTTTGAGGTAAAAAATTAGTTTTTCTTTACTTATCAATCAATAGCTGAAGAGGCTAGAAATGAAGTGGCCACCCAGGGGCTTTCTTAGCTGAGGCAGAGTGTCCTTTCTTAAGTTAGTTCTTAAGGCTTGTTCTACCTTTCCTGACATTGCTAAATATGTTTGGTGAAATAATAGTATTTTACTATGACTTATTAAACAGATCCACGCAGGGCCTGACCCAAGGAGTTTCTGTGAATGGTAATTGCGTGGGGGTAAAAAAAGGGAGAGAATGATGGTATACCTTAGAGAAAAGAGCATATATTGTAATATAATACATAACATACTAAAGCGGTTATAGGAAACAAAATAATATTTGATAAATTAATGTTTTACAAATACCAAGTGGTTTAGAGCGAATTCCTAATAGACTGCAGTGCAAAATTCCAATTTATTGGGGTTTCGTCTTATACTATTCCTGAAGAAATGGGTATTTCCCTAGTTTATCAGAAAGAATCAGTCTCCCAAAAAAATAATGGAATTTTCCATAAAAACAGTAATGCAGTTGGACTCAATAGTGTCTGCTTGTCTAATATTTTTTTTCCTTTATTAGAATTAAGATTTCTGACTTCTCCCCCCCTCCTGCTTATGGCAATTTGAAAGCTTTGCAAGTTGACACATCACCTGAAATATTTGATATAAAAACCATCAATTTATTGTACAAAATACTATGAAAATGTATCTATCTTCAGTGTTGCCATAAGTATATTCATGATTTATTAATGGAAAAATGTTTTTACATATGCTATATAGAAGAAATGAATCTCTGAAATTTATCTGTTGAAATATTTATTAACATTACAGGTTTATATAAACTTATTTACCTACTATAACTAGCCAAAGTTTACTTCAATAACTGCTGAATTTTTTTAAAATATTCAGATAATTTCAGTTTATTTATTTTTTATTTATTAAATTTACAGTTAATTTGTTTAATTTAGTTACCGAGTTATTTTGAAAATATTCTCAATATATGTTTGTTAGTTGCCTAACTAGGAGGAAGAATCCAGGAAAAAAATGAAAATTAAGGATTTCCCATAACATAATAGTCACATGTTTAGGTTAAGTAGTACTATTTAACATTATCACGTAAGTCAACATTAGATTTTTACTTGGTTTTTGTAAGTTCTAGACCAGGGGTGTCAAACTCGCGGCGTCATGGCGGCGTCACGTCACATATCGGGACTTTTTTCCCCTTTGCTAAACCTGGTGGGGGCGGAGCCAGCATGTTACGCCTCAGGCCGCGAGTTTGACACCCCTGTTCTAGACTTTTGAAGTCTAGAACAGGGGTGCAAACAAACTTATATGATTGAAATTCTGAATGTTATCTAACTATCGTTAATGCTGATTTAAAAGAACTATAGTTTGCTGGAAATATGAACTATTGTTCTTTGGTCACAGCTGACAAAGGTGTCTTGGAGTTTCTTCAAGGTCATCCCCTCTCAGTCCATGTTCACTGAAACTGGCTAGCCCAAATTTGAACTTTCTAACAGCAACAACAGTGTAGGTAACCATACCAATTATGTATTTACCAAATTTATAAAGTAATATTGAATCTTGTCAAATCTTCACAGCAGCTTATAGTAAGGTACCAAATAAAAATTGGTATAATAAATAATAATAGAATGCTGTAGAGATGGGCCTGCCGAACTTCTAGAGGGAGTCTCTTCCGAGTGTTCTATAACATTAGTTCCATGATGGAAAAGCACTGTTTTCTGGCTTTAGACTTCCTCACCTAATGGGTGTTAGGATACTATGAACCTCTTTTCCTGGGAGGATCATCTTAGCAGAATTGAAATAGGTGATCCTGAAATTACCTAAATACAAAACTACAAAGGCTTTTGTAAGTCAAAACTAATACTTTGAATTGCACCTGGATGCTGGTAGCCATTGCAGGACCCACAGTATTGTATAATATTGATCATAGCAAGTAGCATACATTAACAAGTGAGCTACTGTATTTTGAACTAACTATTGGTTCTAAATGGCCTTCAGAAGCAACTCTATGAAGAGCATATTACAATACTTTAATTGCATGGGTCACAAGGACATGAATCACCATAGCTGAATCAACCTGCAAAAGAGAGGGCTGAAAATGGCTCACTCATAAGTCTCCCCAGCCACAAGCATCGATCCCACCCTCATGATGTTTTGGAAGTCTTTAAAAAAACGGCTGTTCTCCGAGGCTCCTAGGGTAAGGGGTTTGTGAAGCCCTGTTGGTAATACTTTTTTGTTAGAGAAAGTATGTTTTTATTGTTCTCCTTTTATTTTTATTTTGGTGTAAAGCCATTGTGGAATTATGAAATCAGGCATCCTCTAAATCTCATAAATCCAGCAAATAAATCTGCCTTTTGAGCACTAGCTATGAGTGGCAGTACGGTCCATTCAATAGATGACAGAAACCAGAATGAGCAAACAGTAATTCCTTCTTGCTGGGGTTCAACTTTAGCCCGTTTCCTCCTATCCAAAACTCAGCAGCTTGCAAGCACTGGGATAAGACTTCAGCAACATCTCTAGTAGATCCAAGGTAGAAATATAAAGCTGAATATCAGCATATTGGTTGTATCATATTCTAAACTGTGGGATGACATCTCAAAATTGTGTCATATACAGTAGATGATAAAGAACAGAGGGTAAGGACTAGCCTGTATGAGTCCCCAGTCTTTCTTCTCCCAGTACCACTGACTAGAATTACCTACTGAGATAGGAATGGATCCACTTCAGAACACTGCACTGAATCCCCAGAGGGATACCACGATGGACAGTATCAAAATCTACAAATTGGTCACATAGGACAAGAAGGCCACACTTTCCAATATCAGGGTCCCAAAAAAGGCCATCCACTGGAGCAATCAATGTTGTTTCCATCTCATGTGCAGCTCAACATCCTGACTGAAAAGGGACCATGTAATCTGCTTTTTCTCATCTAAACATGTTCACTCAAAAAGAAGATTGTAAACTAGTCTATAGTGATCTATAGTTATAACACTGCTGAGTATGAGGAAGGTTTATTATTGAAGGTTAATGGTATCATACTCTCCCAAGGGGGAAATCCCAATGGAAATCATGTTCTAGTATTAATGCAGTAAGATGAAGTTTCCAGATAAAAGTGCCTTTATTTACCAGTTAAAAGATACTGACTTGGTTCACCAATGCCAAATCATGACTTGTTTTAACCACATTCTACTAAACAAAAGCTCATGTAACCTCATAAATAATATTTAAAGCACATTTTATACATCACAATAGTTGGATTATTTATCTTTTAAAACCAAAATGACATTAAAAAATAAAAATTGTTTAGAACAATTGAATCATAGCTTTTAAATCTGACTAACACATTTTCTGAGGTGAAGAAATACAATGGAAGGGAAACACTGAGTTTTAGATAGAAGACAATGGTATTTAGATCTCCTTCCCAATAACAGCTCATGATTGAGGCAAAACAAAATATAATAAAAGCAAGGCTGGAAGCAATTTCAGATGAATATGCTATAAACCAGTTGTAGTCCTATTCTTACTTAGTTATATTTGTAGAAATATAAACTACAAAATTTAAAACTTGACAGTAAAGATTCCAGTGTGCTAAGCTGCAACGCTATTTGGCTTTCACTGAATATGAAGTGTGAACTCAAGTATTAGTGATATAAAGCATGATTGTGGCTTAGCATTGGGTATAAAAAATAGAATACCTTTCTGCAGCTTCTAGAAAGTGGTGCTTTTATGTTTTTTGAGGGATATCAATTGGCAAAATAGGTCCTAAGCTTCATATAAGCTTAAAACTCCCATTTCATAACTTAATCCTTAATCCTTAATCCTTCTGAACCTATTTTATGTCTTGGCTGCACCTCTGTTTGGATTAAGATCATCAACACCAAAACCTAATACGACAGAGGATAGGCCCTGTACTATATTATAATCCATGACACATTATAAATGTGTTCATGCAAAATATTACATTAAATCTCACTATGCTTAGTATAATGCTATGGGTTATCGATAGTATGCTAAAATAATATGTAGTTTGTTTGATTTTAGCTTAGCCATTGGACTTATATGAATAGGGTGTATCATAGATTCTCTTAATTTTCTGGGCTTCTCATATATGATGGATTACATCTGTCATCCCTACCAGGGGTGGGTTCCAATTTACCTCGCTGCTGGTTCGCTCCCTCCTGTGCCGCATGGGCGCATGTGCAGTAACAAAAAAAAAAGCTGAAAAAAAGATGGCGACTGCATGCACAGTGCCGGAACTCGGCTTCTGCGCATGTTCAGAAGGAAATAAAAAATAAAATAAAAATTCTAAAAAATTTCAAAAAAAAGATGGTGGCACCCACGGACTGGCACCGACCGATCCGGTTCGGTGATGTCATCATGACGTCACCAGCGGCTCTCTACTGGTTCGGGTAAACCAGTCCAAACCGGGAGGAACCCACCCCTGATCCCTACCCATCCATTAGGGAAGGAATACAATTTGATATTTGAAAGGACAGATGCAACTAGTGGCTTACCCTGAAAAGTGTCTAATCCATCACCAAGCTAGGACAATATACTGGAGATAAAAAGAGTTCACCAAAACTGTCCATTCTTTTATGAATTTCACAAAACAAAAGGAAGGTAGTTGATCTCCCCACAATGTTTGCTACCTAGTAATTCCATTTGCCTGACTAAAATGTAATCAGAACCGTAATTTAAAGCAAATTAAAGTGTAGTTGAATAGGTTTTAGAAATTTCATGTCCTATGGAATACTGTTTGTTTTTAATCTATTAGTATTCAGTCGTCCTCCTCCAGTTATCAAGTTAAAATTCATCCAAATTCAGCCTTTCCTCAATAGGGAATATTTAACTGCTTGGTCAATTAACATCAGGTAACAGCATCCATTCAATCTTGAACTAAGCAAATAACTTTTGTCAGTATGAGAACACCAAAAATCCCCAAACTGTAGATTAGACTGTGAAATTGGGGTGGGGTGGGGTCAAATGCATACAAAAGTGGTGACAAATTACTTTGGTATTATTGACAAGAAAGCAACATGGATATAATTGAGCTTGATTCAAATAGGATTTTCCTTTAACCTCTTGATTGCTTGAATTTTTTATTCTACATTCCTTTCAGCTTGTATGTTAGTTAGTAAGTATGTCAGTTAGTAAGTATGTTAGATAAGTTATTTTATTTTATTTTATTTTATTTTATTTGTCAAGCATATATGTAGTATTCCGAGTATCCCAAAGGAAGCAACATTGCAATGTTATACTATATGAAGCATGGAAACTGAATACCGTATTTTTTGGAGTATAAGATATACTGGAGTATAAGACACACCTTAGTTTATGGGGAGGAAAATAGGGGGAAAAATCTGCCTACCAGGTATTCATCTGGCTAGCATCCTTAGTCTGGTCAGCTTCAGCACATTATTTTATCCCCTGGTTAGGGCTTAAAAAAACCTTATTCGGAGCCAGTAGCAATGAAAAAGCCTGCAAGCCGGGAAGATTGTTAGCACCTCGTTAGGGCTGAAAAAAAAGCTTCAAAAAAGCTACATTCAGAGTATATAAGACGCACCCAAATTTTCAGCCTCTTTTTGGGGGGGAAAGTGCATCTTATACTCCGAAAAATACGGTATTTTCAGTTGGATTTCCACAGATGAATTTGCTTCTTGTCACATTTTATGGAATTATTTTATTATTTATTACTGGATTATTATATTATTTATTTAAGAAAATGTATATGGCTGTCCAACTCACTCTCAGTGACTCCAGGCAGCTTACGAAGCTAGAAACCCAATATACAAACAATAGCAAACAATAACCTCTCACTCCCCTGGTGACACCAATCAATCAACCAAATAAGCCAGTTGATCCACTCCACCCAACTTTGAGGTTTATAGTTTTTGTTACTGCGGATATCACTCTTTCATTATAAGTAATAATGGGCAAATGACGCTATAGAGTACTGCACACCAAGACAGCTAGGCACAAGAACAGTTTTTTCCCGAACACCATCACTCCGCTAAACCAATAATCCCCTCACCACTGTCAAACTATTCACTAAGGCTGCATTACTATTACTATCAGTCTTCTCATTGTTCTATCACCCTTCTCCTCCCAGTTATGACCTCAGAACTGTAACTTGTTGCTTGTATCCTTACGATTTATATTGATACTGATTGTTTCCTGATTGCTTATTTGTACCCTATGACCATCATTAGGTGTTGTACCTTATGATTCTTGACGAATGTATCTTGTCTTTTTATGTACACTGAGAGCATATGCACCAAAGACAAATTCCTTGTGTGTTCCTCACACTTGGCCAATAAAGAATTCTATTCTATTCTATTCTATTCTATTCTATTCTATTCTATTCTATTCTATTCTATTCTATTCTATTCTATTTTCAAAATTGTTAATTTTGCCCTTATATATAAGGCAATAATAGGAGCTTGGTCCTGCCTGATGTAATCCATGCAAAAATTTGGGAAAAATAAGCAATTTTTAGTGATTGATGTAGCTAATGGACCTCTAGTTATTCAACCAAGTCTCTCTCTGAAATTGCAGGTAATAAATAATGTTCCATACCACAGCCATTAATCTTACAAATATATAGAATTTATGGAACATATATAAATATATATAAATAATGATGTCCCCATCTGCAGAGCCAAATCCTGCAGTAACCATATTTTTTCTTTTCTCTCTCTCCATTATGCTATCTGTTTCTTGGTGGTGCATTTTTTTCTTTTGTGGGTACAAATTGTCATAATGACACGTAATTCCTTTGCAACTTTATATTGAACTCTCTAATCAATTCAGAACACACAATATGGTAAAACTCTTTCCCCCTTTGGCAAACATAAATCCCCATAATTTATCCCCAGAGCTGCATGCTTCAGCTGCCCCCCCAACACCCTACACCCAACTGTACAAACTTTGCTACCTATCTCTTCATACATCATCTATCTTAGTATCACTTTATTCAGAGGTGCTCAGCAGGGTTATTTTTGTCTACCCGTGTATCCGTATGCTTTTCAATTTGAGAAGTGAATATTCCATCAACTTCCCACTACAGGGCCTCCAGAAGATGAGATTATGGTTTCGTTTGATCACACAGCACTCTTTACTTCCATAGACCTCAGAACTAGAGAAAGAATCCATGGCAGCAGTATTTCACAACCTATCTAACCCAGGGGTGGGCAAACTATGGTTCTTTGAGGACCTGTGGACTTCAACTCCCAGAATTCCTGAGCCAGCCATGTATGCCTGGTATGGGTTATTCCACCTAACCATGGGAACATGCAAATTTGAGTTGGCTGCTAAATCCTTTATATAATGAAATGGAGATTACTTTGCTGTCTTTATGACTTTGACTTGGGAAAGGACCAAAAGTCCATGCCTCTCTGTAGCCTCTCTTCTGACATATCGTATTTTTCGGAGTATAAGATGCACCAGAGTATAAGACGCACCTTAGTTTTGGGGGAGGAAAATAGGGGGGGGGAAATCTACCTACCAGGTATTCATCTGGCCAGTGTCTTTAGTCTGTTCAGCTTCAGCACATTATTTTATCCTCTGGTTAGTGCTGAAAAAGCCTTTTTCGGAGGGAGTAGGAATGAAAACAAGCTTGCAAAGACTTAGGGCAGGAAAAACTGCTTCGGAGGGAGTAAGAATAAAAAAAATGCAGCAAGCCAGGAAGATCGTTAGCACCGTGTTAGCGCTTTTTCAGAGGGAATAGGAATGAAAACAAGCCTGCAAAGACTTTGGGCTGGAAAAAACCCTTTGGGGGAAATAGGAAGCCGGGAAGATTGTTAGCGCCTCATTAGGGCTGGGGAAAAAAGCTTCGAAAAAGCTACATTCGAAGACGCATCCAAATTTTCAGCCTCTTTTAGGGAGGAAAAGGGTGCATCTTATACTCCGAAAAATACGGTAATAATATTCTGCCTACTGCTCAAAGAGATTAAGTCAGGAGAATTGCAACCAACTTTGCTTTTCTGCCCGGCCTGCCAACAGTTGGTAAGGCCTTAATCCTTCTCATGAAGCCTTGCCCTATTTCTCACAGTTTCCTCCCACTCCTTGTCATTCACAGAGGAGAGGAAAAATTCTAAGATGGATATTACAATTTTTCTTCATTTGGTTTTAAATTAGTTTTCATTTTAAGAACTTGTTGAAGCAGGTAGGGCTATTTTGGTTACTGCTGAGGAAGAGCGGACTAAACATTACATTGCAATTACAAAATTGTATTGCAATGAGGCTTTAAGATAAGCTTGATGAGCGTTAAAGGAAGCTGTTTTAGAGCTATGCATTTGGAGGAAAGCATTTGGGGAGAAGCCCAAATGTGTGTGATGAGGTGAGTTTCTGAGGGAAATCTTCTGAGACAGATCTTTCTCTTTCCTACAATTGGATAGTTTATGTTTGTCTTGTACAGTTCTTTTAATATTTGCAAGTATGAAAGTCTTAAGTGGTATGAATGAAGTCTGTAGAACGTGTGCTGTGGTCACATCTTCAGAAGAGTGAATTGTCTTCATCTCCTTTGAGTTCTGACCATACCTTTTCTTGGCATAGAGGTTTCCAGTTTGGTTGCTCAAAGTCAGTTCAGAGCTTAGAGTGAAATAAACCATCACCCTTGGCCAAGGTAATATAATGAATTTTGCTGGAAAACGCCTACAGCACAAATAACTCAGTTGAATATGGTAGATGTGTCCCTTTTATGTTTTCCATTGGATGACTTTGAGACTTCCATATGGAATAGTTATATAATTTTTATTTTATTTATTTTGTCAAGTACGTATTTGATAATATACATAAGTATAACATTATTTGAATATATAAGATGGGTACAAATAAAAGGGAACATTTGGACAGGGACGGTAGGCACGCTGGTGCGCTTATGCATGCCCCTTACTGACCTCTTAGGAATGGGATGAGGTCAACAGTAGACAGTCTAAGGGTAAAGTTTTGGGGGTTTGGGGAGGAAACCACAGAGTCAGGTAGTGAGTTCCAGGCATTAACCACTCTGTTGCTGAAGTCATATTTTCTGCAGTCGAGTTTGGAGCAGTTCACTTTGCGTTTGTATCTGTTGTGTGCTCGTGTATTGTTGTGGTTGAAGCTGAAGTAGTCATTGACAGGAAGGACGTTGTAGTAGATAATTTTATGAGCTACGCTTAGGTCATGCCGAAGGCGACATTCTAAGTTTTCTAAGCCCAGAATTTCAAGTCTGGTGGCATAAGGTATTCTGTTGTGAGCAGAGGAGTGGAGGACTCTTCTCGTAAAATATCTCTGGACACGCTCTATTGTGTTTATGTCTGATATGCAGTGTGGGTTCCAGATGAGCTGTATTCAAGGATTGGTCTGGCGAATATTTTGTATGCTCTGGTTAGTAGTGTAATATTACCGGAGAAGAAGCTACGTAAGATTAGATTAACAACTCTTAATGCCTTTTTGGCGATGTTGCAGTCAGGGCTGTAGAGTCGGTAGATAAATGTTCCGACTCCGACTCCTCAGTTTTTTGTACTTCCGACTCTGACTCCAGGTACCCAAAATTTACTCCGACTCCGACTCCCCGACTCCGACTCCACAGCACTGACCAGGGCTGTGGAGTCGGTAGATAAATGTTCTGACTCCGACTCCTCAGTTTTTTGTACTTCCGACTCCGACTCCAGGTACCCAAAATTTCCTCTGACTCCACAGCACTGGTTGCAGTGGGCTTTGGCACTTAGATCATTAGATATGAGTACTTCAAGGTCTTTGACGGAGTGAGGGTTGTCTGCAAGGTTGTGTCCATTCAGCTTGTATTTGGTGTTCTGATTCTTTTTGCCAATGTTTCCTCCACATGAGCTGTCTCATTCTTTCTTGAAGGATGAAAACGTCTGCTGTCATTCTGTATAAAATCCAACTTGCATTCCCTGGTCAGTAAAGCAACAAATTACAAATGCTGATGTAATTGCGCTGGCATTTATTTCCGTACCTAAGCACTATAGTTTCTTTATATTCCATACTACATAAGGCCATACTACACAAATGGTTACAAATTGCTAATACATTTAACTTTACTGCTTTTCTTTCACTTAATCACAGGATCTTCTTGTTTTACACCACACTCACCAAGTTCTCAAAGCAAAGCTTATCAATGTATGAATTGAGGGGGGTTAATTTTTTTTAAATCTGCTTGTCACATACTGTAATGCTGTTTAGCTCTGAGTGTGCCTGGCCCAAGGGTTACCAAGGTAACTTCCGTTTCTCAAAGAGGACTAAATCCATAGTCTTATTGGTCATTGAACTTGAGTTCCATGGATCTGTGACATACTGTGGACACTATTTTCTCATAAGGGCAATGCTTATACAATAAAATGTGTCATTTGTGGCAACCTGCTTCCACTAGCTCAGCTTTGTTTTTTTTAGTTTTAGTGACTATTCTCCTTGCTTTTTTTTTAACAAATGTAACATTGACTTAGTTCCTTAATATATTTTCCTCTCTGTGTCATTTTTTGTATCATATCTGTTAAATTATACACTTGTGAGTTAATCTATGGCATATCACTTTAAGTACTTCTATAAATTATGCTACTGTTGGATCCTTATATGAAATCCTTAATTGCGTGCTATTTAATCAAATAGCCATTTGAATTGAAAGTGATTGCAAGGTAACCAAGACATTGGCCAGTCTAACTATGACTGTTATGTGTGGTAATACCATGAGTTGGTGCCTATCATGCAATGAAGTGGGAAAATCCAAATTTTAGATAATAATCTAATCATAGGAGCATTGAAGAATCTATGTCTGTGTTTCCAAAGTACAAACAAAAGTAATTTCATTCATCTCCAGCAAGCTATCTTTAAGTTCATAAAGATATTAAATGAGCTGCTAGGGAAGAATCTGATGCTCTCTAGCAGTGGTGGGATTCAAATTTTTTTACTACCGGTTCTATTGCCATGGCTTTGTGGGTGTGGCATGGCTTGGTGGGCATAGCAGGGGAAGGATACTGTAAGGTGACCAGATTTTAATATTTGTGAAGCGGGACACCATTGATGGGGGGTTTTCTAGGAGAGCAAGATGGGAGGGGTCCGTCTCTCTTATCCTGCAGCTTTGTGCACCCCCCCCCAAAACACCCCCCTTTCATCGCAGCCAGGGGTGGGTTCCTACCGGGGCAGGCTTACCTGTTAGTCGCTGCAGAGCCGAAGAAGCTGGTGGCGTTCGCGGCGCGGGGCTTCCCCCGCCCGCTTTCCCCGGCCGCCGGGATGCCGCCATTTGTGTTTTTTTGCCCTCTGTGCATGCACAAAGCGTTCTGCTTGCACAGAGGGCAAAAGAACGCAAATGGCGGCGTCCCGGCGGCCGGGGGAAGCCCCGCGCCACGAAGGCCACCAGCTTCTTCGGCTCTGTGGCGATGAACAGGCAAGATCGCCGCTGCCCCTCTCACTGCCCTCCCTCCCCGCCTGGCAGGAGGAGGCAGAGGGGTGTGCAGGGCAAATTCAAATTTAAAAAGCGGGACTTTTTTGAAACGCCGCAGGACGCGGGACAAATTATTAAAAAGCAGGACTGTCCCGCCAAAAGGGGGACGTCTGGTCACCTTAGGATACTGTAAAATCTCCATTCCCACCCCACTCCAGGGGAAGGATACTGCAAAATCCCCATTTCCTCCCGATCAGCTGGAAATCAGGAGGCAGAGAATAGATAGGGGCGGGGCCAGTCAGATGTGGTATTTAGCGGTTCTCCAAACTACTCAAAATCTCTGCTACCGGTTCTCCAGAACTGGTCAGAATCTGCTGAATACCACCTCTGCTCTCTAGTAATACTGAGCCCCAAAATGATTTCCCATTGTGAATTATTAAGGAAAGCATCGTCTCTTAAAATAATAATACTTGCCAGCTATGTCTGTTAGCCGGTTGCTTGGACACTATTAGGAGAATCTTCCCTGCTGAACTTTCCTGGTTTTTTTAGAGATTGGATACACTGCAGAATTCATTTAGAGATGGTATGGAGAAATACAGTTGGAAAAAGAAGAGGCAGAGTTCATTGGGGCAAACCCAAATTTGCTTGTTTGATGTTGGGTGGAAGCTAAACTTTTTAAGATACTGTTGATAGGATTCCCATGCAGCTTTCCTTAATAATTAGTGGCTTTTTATATTGAAGAGTGTATCTTGTTGTGCCCAGTTGCATACATAGGCAGTATAAATCATAATAGTTTTAGAAATATTTACCCAGAAGATCTGTCAACCACATTTCACTGCATGGTATCATTGATCTGTCTGCAATGGTATGTTTACTGTCAGCTGCAGTTACCTGTCATTCTTTCAATGAAGAAGCTGAATGAGATAGATCAGAGGTGGGTTCCTACCGGTTCTAACCGGTTCTTTAGAACCATTAGTAAATTGGTGATGACATCACGGAGCCGGTTCTGTCGGTGTCTCCGTGGGTGCCGCCATCTTGGATTTTGCTTCTGCGCATGTGCACGGCAAGACCCTGAGTGAACCAGCAGCAAAAGGATCCAGAACCCACCCCTGAGATTAGATCCTTGGAATTTGTTGTAGCTCACATCACATATGAATCTATGTGGTTTCCTTGCTTCAGTTAATTAATATGATGCAGGAGAGCACTAGAATTCATAATTAGAACTCTTGCCGACTTAACAACTTCAAGCCCTAGGTTCTTAGTTCATTTATTATGATAGACTTCTAGGAACCATGTTCATGTAATTATATTCATAAAGCAAGATTGAAAAAAATATAGAACATAGTTGCAAGATTGCATTTATCATTAATTTATGATGAGTTTTGCTTTATCTATGATTAGGGTGCCTTAGAATTGTAGATTTTTGCTTGTTTTTTCCTTCTTTGAAACTTTTGTTTGCTTGACTTGTGACTATTTATCAAGGCTACATAAAATTATTGTAGCCAGGATTTTTCCAAAATAGGTAATTATTCATTGAGTAAAGGTGTAACATTTCTCAAAATTCTGAAGCAATGGGAGGTCATGAATCGATGTCATGATTCCCAGAGAAAATGAGAAAAAATAGACGTCGTTTGCCTGTTGCTCCAATGCTTGAATTGTGACAACCATGTGTCTTACTTGCTAGCCTGCAGATATTTATTTTGTTTGTTTGTTTGTTTGACAAACATGTACAAGATAGTAGGTGTTTATATAAACAACACAAGCAAAAAAGTACAGACAAATGAGGACAATAGGACAGTAAGACAGGGATGGTTTTTGTATGTTGTAGTTAAATGCTAGATGACTCAGTTGTGAATGAAAAGGCTCACCCAGTGTGTGTACAACAGATCTGAGATGAAAAGCTAAACGATACATGTTTTCTCTTGGTTCTCAGAAGAAAACTCTGAATTGGGGAAATAATGCTTATAATCTAGATGTAGACTATAGAGGATGGCCTTGGCAAACTTATGGAAGGTCTATTACCAGGGCAGTGATCAGATAAAAGCGGCTTAAGCCTATGCCAAGAAAGATAGTTACAAAAATGCCTCAGACAGCATCCCTCCCAATTCACATGAAGAGGGAGAGGTGGAATAGTAATTCAGAATTGCAAATTCTGTTATTGTAGATGTTTTTATAAAAGTACCATTAGGCTCATAGGGTGTCTGTTTCTTAGTCTGGTCTACCTTGTAAGGCTAAAACTTTTATCAATTTCCTTTCTTTCTCCAGACTTCCTTATTCATTCACTTGCCATTCTAATGTCTCTATCTTCATAGACTCTGTTGATGTACCAATTACCTGGTGATATCGAATTTTGTGTGGAGACTATGTTCTTTCTGAAAGATTTCAATGTTCACAATGAGACTGCCATGGTTTGACCGATTCAGGATTTATGGCTGTCAGAACACTAGATGAGATTGCTTCTATTAGCAATCCTACAAATTTGCCAGTCCTTGACAGCTTTTTGGTTTACTGAGTACTGGGTCTGACAATCAAGTCGATCCCATTGCAAGAAAAGCAGCAAAGCAGCAGTTTTGGCCATCAGAGATCGTTTGAGGGAAGAATGAGCTGGGAAAAAATTGCCTGTAGGCACATCACATGAAATTTCAGAGTTATTTATTGGTAAAAGTACTTGTATCCACTGTGGATTGGATGCCAGTTGGAGAGATTCTAATATTACTAATGAGAAGTTATCTTGTGACATGAATTGGGATTCATTTGAATATGCAGGATCTGTGGAAGTAGATAAGATGCTCTTGAGTTTCACCCTACTACCTCTATGTTGGATCCATATCCTTTCTTCATTTGGATGTCTAAATGGAGCATAGGTTGCTGCATCTAGGAAATTGTCAATGCTTTATCGAAGGATGGATTGATACCTCCTTCATTGAAAGAAGTGATTGTGCACTGTCTTTTGAAGAAGCCAGATGTGCTTGACTTTTGCCCTGTTTCCAAACTTCCTGTTATAGGTTTGTGGAAATACTTACAGATGATCCTAGAGGAAGCAGATAGTGTGGATCCCTTTAATCAGAGAGACCTTCCCCATCTTGGGACAGAAGCAGTATTGGTGACTAGATGACCATTAAGATCTAGATGGAAGAGTATGCTCCTCTTGGTCTTGTCAGACCTTTCAGCAGCATTGATCCCCTAGAATTGGTGACACTCAATTATACATTGCCATTTCATGTCAAGCTAGGGATGCCATGGGGACTTTTGAATTGGTACCTGGAAACTCTGGGAATCTGGATCAGGTAAAACAAGCTCATATTGAATTCTAGCAACATTCTGGATGAAATTGTATTCCCCCAGGGGACATGGTTCATAATTTGAGGCTCCTCCTGGATTTGCAATTACTGCTTATATGGCTAATAGAAGTTGTACCTAGGGACCCTTTGAACAGCTTTGGCTGCTGTGTCAGTTGTGGTTCTATCTCGACCAGGATGCTCTCATCTCATTAATTCATACCTTGAGCAGTTCAACTTAACCCCTACGTTCTCTGCATTGGCTACCTTTGAAGGCAACCAGAATCTGCAGCCAATATGAAATGTAGTACCAAGATTACTGGTTCCACCAATACAGAATTACAATTATACTAAAGTTATTCATTAGTTGTCAGTATATCTAATTAAGAGTCCTAGTCATTACTTTTCAAGTCCTGATGCGCCACTGGCATACATCAGGTGACTTCTTGCTTAAATTAAAACTGCTTATCTGGTCTACTGAAAGAGGAAGGGGGCCTAATGAATGTTCATAAGATTCCTAGGGCATGAGGCATTATTTGTAATAGCTCCATCTCATGAAATACTCTCCCCTGCCCCTCAGAATTATCTGTAACCCTCACCTTGCTACAAAGCTTATTAACTATGAGGGCCCATCTTGAGGTTTATCTCAAATGCTATCTCTGCTTTCTGTGGTTATTTTTTGTTTTTGATACGGTTATGATTTAGCGATTTATTATTATAGATTTTTTTTATTTGCTTAAGGTATGCTGCCCCTTTGGGATTGGGGCAGGTTATAAATACTACAAATGCCAGGCACAAACAACCAGGCCCACAAGTGCAGCATTCAAGCTAAATATTTTATTATGTTCTTCCTGTAATACAGGAATCTCCCCAGTCTGATAGCTCTTCCTTGGGAAAAATTAGAGAAGACTCCAAGTAATTCAGGGAGAGGTGGTTCTATCCTTTTTACACTTGCACACTGACTCTAAACTAGCTCCTTGCTTGATGCCTCCTCTCTGCCAGTTTGGGTGCTTCTCAACATTATAAATATATTATTTTGTTGTGGTCAGACAACTTCCTATTGAAATTTAGACTTCTAGTAACTATCCAATTTTGCAGAAGTGAATTCAGATGGATTCCAGAAGATCCAATAGACTATTTCAGGTAGTATGCCAGGCAGTCTTCTCAGAAGTGGAATGTGAAAATGAACCAGATAGCTAATACAATAATTCAATCAATTATTGACTTATTGATGACAATATCTGGGAAGATCTTGGAAAAGATAAGCAACAAATCTCCAAACACCAAAAGTAAACAAAGCTATAACCAGTAGCCAACATGTGTTTATCAAAAATAGATCATGCCAAACAAATCTTATATCATTCTTCAACAAAGTGATTAAATTAGTGGATCAGTGATGTACTAATGTAGTACTTCATAGAACACTTAGACTTCAGTAAAGCATTTGATAAAGTAGATCACAGCCTACTTCTTGGCAAACTAGAAAAAATTGGGATATACAGCACCACCCCCAGATGGGTTTTTAACTGGCTGACAAATAGAATTCAATATGTAATCCTCAATAGAGCAGCAGCCAAATGGAGGGAAGTAAGCAGTGAGGACTCCAAGGTTCCGTTTTAGGCTCAGTACTCTTGAATATCTTCTTAAATGATCTAGACGAGGAATAGAAGGGGAACTCATCAAATTTGCAGATGACACTAATCTGGCAGGAATAGCCAACACCCCAGAAGACAAGCTCAAGATCCAAAAAGATCTTGACAGACTTATATATCCCTATCTAACAAAATGAAATTCAACATAGATAAAAGTAAGGTTTTACACTTAGGCAAGAAAAACCAACCATATAGCTATAGACTAGGAAAACCTGGCTTAACACCGGTAACTGTGAGAAGGATGTTGGAGTCCTAGTGGACAATCACTTAAATATGAGCCAAGTGTGCATCAGTGGCCAAACAGCCAATGCTATCCTAGGCTGCATTAATAGAAGGATAGAATCAAGATCACGCAAAGTTCTAGTACCGCTTTACAAAGCCTTAGAACTTGGAATACTGCATCCAGTTCTGGTATTTACAATATAAAAAAGAGGGTGAGACTCTAGAAAGATTGCAGAGAAGAGCAACAAGAATGATTAGAGGGCTAGAGGCTAAAACATAAGAAGAATAGTTGGGTATGAAAAGAAGGACTAGGGGAGACATGATATCAGTGTTCCAATGTTTGAAGGGCTCCTACAAACACGAGAGGGTCAAACTATTTTCCAAAATACAAAAAGGCAAGACAAGAAATGATGGAGATGAACCAAGGAAAGAAGCAACATAGAACTAAGGAGAAAATTCCTAACTGTTAGAGCAATCAACCAGTGGAATAGCTTGCCTTCAGAAGTTGTACTCCATCACTGGAGGCTTTCAAAAAGAGACTGGACAGCCACTTGTCTGAAATGGTACAGGGTCTCCTGCTTGAGCAGGGGGTTGGACTAGAAGACCTCCAAGGTCCCTTCCAACTCTGTTATTCTATGTTCTAATATCTTCTCCCACTGTACAGAGCTGATTCAGTGGTTTAGTTTACATCTTTCTTGATGACAATGAAACAGATTAAGAGATGGCTAGTGGAAGAAAACTCCTCTCAAATTTGATTTAATTTGTGCTGTTTATTATTTGCCTGAAATTGTTTAGTGAGATAATTCGGAAATTTGAAATGAAGCGTCATCAAATATATACTGACAACACTACAAATCCAGGTGAGTCAGTAAAAATATGAATGGATTAGCAGCCAAGAAAGTGAAGCTTAATCCAAATAAAACAGTGGTGGGTGTTATTTATCTGTACTCTGTCTGAAAAGGTTGTGCTCTTTCTTCCTGCCCCCAAAATTGCATTTTTAAGTTGGTTGTGCTTTTAGGTTCATTTATTGTTAGGGCATAAGTAATTTCTTTGGCATGTAGTACTTCCTAGAAACCTAGCTGGTGCCTGAGTATGGATCCTGTTTGGACAGAGAGCTTAACCCCGGTAATTCATGCATTGGTTATGTCTTGTCTACATTACTGCAATGCATTGCACATAGGAGATAGGCTGGAAACTTCGACTAGTGCAAAATGTTTAATATTTTAATGTATTTATTTATTATTATTTATTATTTGGTTCTTCTATGCCGCCCTACTCCCGAGGGACTCGGGGCAGCGTACAACGTTGTGCAAGAACACTGAACAATAAACAATGATTAAAAACAGTGTTAAAAGAATTTAAAAAGTTAAAAAAAATGTTCACCACCAAACATACTGGGGGAGAGCTCAGATGGAACTAGTCTCAACCCCCTGCCTGCAGGAAGAGCCAAGTCTTGATGGCTTTACGGAAGGCCAGCAGGGTGGGGATGGTTCGGATCTCTGGGGGAAGTTTGTTCCAGAGCACGGGGCCCCCCACAGAGAAGGCCCTCCCCCTAGGGCCCACCAGCCGGCATTGTTTGGCTGACGGGACCTGGAGGAGATTAATGTAATTAATCCTTAAATGTAACTAATCCTCAGAGACTGTAGACAATTGCTACTGCAAAGTACTGCAGCAAGAGTTAACTGAATGAAACTGGGTATTATGTAAACATATTACACTAGATTCACACATTTTATTGGCTCTCAGTTCATTTTTGATCATAGTTTGAGATTTGACATTCAGTTATAATACATTTCGTAGGTCGGGAACACAGTTTCTTGAAGAATATCCCTCTCCATATGTGCTTATTTCAGAGGTGGGTTTCAGCAGGTTCTGACCAGTTCTGGAGAACCGGTAGTGGAAATTTTGAGTAGTTCGGAGAACCGGTAAATACCTACCACCTCTGACTGGCCCCGCCCCCATTTATTCTCTGCCTCCTGAGTCCCAGCTGATCGGGAGGAAATGGGGATTTTGTAGTAACCTTCCCCTGGAGTGGGGAGGGAATGGAGATTTTGCAGTATCCTTCCCCTGCCACGCCCACCAAGCCACACTACACCCACAGAACCGGTAGTAAAAAAAAATTGAATCCCACCATTGGCTTATTTGTACTTTTAAAATTGTCTTTGGTAATCGTCCCTCAACTGCCCTTCCATGTTGAGGGGGGTAAATGTCAAGGGGACCTTTGGGGACTTTTTCCCCCAGGCCTTTATAACTCATTCACTGATAATACTTGATTTGCTTGTGACTTTCTGATCATTATTTATATCATTTGCACATCCAGTTGTACAGCAATGTCGAAAGGGTTTATCCCTGTGCATTTTGCAACTTATTACTACACATGGCATTACGACATTACCAGCTCTGCTAGTAGTGGGGACCAGGTGTGTCTCCTTTCCTAGCTTTGCATGGCTGTTGAATGTGACTAGCACTTTTATCCATGTAGCTTCCAAACTGAATGGCTAAAAACACGTGATGGGGAAATTGTTTGGAAGCTACAGTACAGGTACCAATTTACGGGACTGGGAAGCAGGAATGTACTTGCCTGGCTAGCTCATTGTAAAGATTTTTCTCACCACACTGCTCCCAGCAAACAGAAATGCAAGACATCTACTCAGTCCTGGTCATGAGTCATCTGGACTGCAATGTACTTCTCTGAAAACCTTATTTAACGTATTTTTATATATATACTGCACTTAAGGAAAAGGGAATAAAATCACTGACATTGCGCACATAGTTTTGCAAGTCCCAGAAATGATAGGAATTATGTCAAAATGTGTTGCAGCTTCCATAATAACTATATATATTTTTCCTACTTGGCATCTCCACTGCCCTGGCAGCATATTTGATGATGATGGTCTCATGTTTTGAAAGGGAGTTACAGTATTTACTTAAAGGCATTTTTATTTCATTTCATAAGCCAAAAAAATAGCTTCTGGAGTTGTTGGGGTTTTTTTTTAAAGCCAATAAAAAGACATTCCTAGCTAATCTAACATGAAAGAAAAACAGAAAAAAGAGATAGGAAGGAAGAAAGGCGTAGGTTCCTGTAAGTTAAATAGAAGTTCTTAACATGAAACTATTTAGGGAAAAAAAATCTGAAAGAACTGGTCTTTTAGCAAAGTTAATGATATAGGACACTTGCCATTCAGTAGCTACCAAGCTTGAGCAGTTCCTATTTACCTGATTTTAAATTTCCCCCATTACTTATTCCTTTATAGGTGGTGATAATTACTGTGATTACTATTGTTTTTCTTACGAAATATATGTGGATAGCATAGTTTTAATTAAATAAATATCAACAATTGAAACGTATGCTTGGTGTTAATATTTTGTTTCATGTATTCAGTAAGGCTAAGCAGAAAACTAGAAGTATGTCACTATTGCTACAATGATGGCTTCTTGGCCTTATCTTTTTAAATAGTGGTTTTAGAATTACGTTATCTATTAAATGATATAAAACATCGTAAGAAAATAGTAGTAAGGTAAATTTGGTTTTAGTATTGAATTTTTTCGGTCTCTATGTCTCTTTCCTATTGCAAAATACAAAGTAAAATCAATTTGATAATGATGTTTTTTACCATTTATTTTTAGGGGAAGTATGGCTGAAAGATATGCTTCCCCCAAACCTCCATATCAGATTTTAGTTTTCTTACTGTTTCTTCTTAGTTGTCTAATTATAAAAACTATGCTAAACTGCTCATAGGGGGCTCTGTCAATCTCCAAGATACTATAGTGTGTGGGGGGGGGATGCATGCACATAAATGCATACATTCACAAATAATATTACTGATGTTTTTAATAAAAATAAATGTTCAGTAGGTGCAGAGAAAAGAAAAAGAAAAAGACTTATATACCACTTCATAGTGCTTTACAGCCCTCTCTAAGCGGTTTACAGAGTTCAGCATATTGCCCCCAACAATCTGGGTCCTCATTTTACCCACCTCGGAAGGATGGAAGGCTGAGTCAACCTTGAGCCTGGTGAGATTTGAACAGCTGAACTGCTGAACTAGCAGTCAGCTGAACTTGCAGTGCTGCTTTTAACCACTGCGCCACCTCACCTCAGGAGGTCCGCATCCATCAAGACCTCAATAAGTTGATTGCCGCCTCGCAATTTTCAGCTGATGCTACACTGGATGCTGCCAAATACGCATCTAGAGCTTTAGCCGCCTCCATTACATCCAGGAGGCTACTGTGGCTGTGGCAGTGGCAGGCTGATGCCAGAGCAAAATGGAGGCTTGCCTCTGCCCCTTACTCAAGAGGCATGCTATTTGGCGAATCGCTGGAACCTTCTAATTGAAACCAAGGAGAAGAGAAAGATCCTTGAGGAGAGCTGACCGTCGTCCTTTACCATTTGCCCGCAGGTATTCCTTTTGTCCCTATGAACCCGAGGGGAACCAGTATCAACGGTTCTATAACCACAGGCCGGATCACCAGTCAGACCGGTCCAGGTTTCGAGACCGAGCCAGGCAGCCCTTTCAGTCCAGATGCCCCTTTCTAGAGGCAGGGGGGCTCCAGTTCCGGAGACAGAAGTAATCCCCAAGCCAACCCTCCCATTGGAGGATGTTTGGCCCTCTTTGTAGACAGGTGGGCAAAAACAACAACAGATACTTGGGTCCTCAATGCTGTGAGATTGGGCCTCCCTTTGGAGTTCCTCTCTTCTCCCCCAAACTTCTTTGTGCAATGTCCTGTCTCCACAAACAAAGTTTCATAGTTTCGGCCATACAACATTTATTGGAAATAAGACCCATAGAGCTGGTCCCAGAGGACCAAAGGAGACGGGGTTTATTCAATTCTATTTGTAATACCGAAAACTTCAGGTGGGGGTGGAGTGGAGAGCGATCTTAGATCTGAAGCGGCTCACACCCACCTTCCTACAAGAGGTTCAAAATGAGTTCCTTTGCTCAATTTTGAAAGGGATTAGACCTGGAGATTTCTTAGCTTCCATTGATCTAACGGAGGCGTATCTCCACCTCCCAATATTGCCCAGTCACCACAAGTATCTCCGGTTCTGCTATGCAGGTCAGCATCTACAATATAGGGCCTTGTCATTCGGGCTGGCCTCAGCTCTCAGGTATTTCACTAAGGTCCTAGCAGCCCTAGTAGCTCACCTGAGATCCATCCCCATTAGATGATATTTTGGTGCAGGCCTCATCCACTTCCAGAGCGACAGAGGACCTCCTTGTCACCATTCCTGGCCTATCCCACAACTTCCACTGAGAAAAGGCATTCAGGTAGGACCAACTCCCCTTTTCAATATTGGTTCAGAAAAAAAAATCTTTTAGGACCTACCAGAAATATCAAACAAATAGTTCACGCCTGATCAAATAGTCCAACTATATATTCCTTCTTTTTGCTTTTCACCATTTTGAAGATTAGATAGATATCTAATATCCATAGCATGATTAAATTGAACATTTCTGATTGTGATTAAAAAGTGAGCTTGGCTGGCTTAGTGTCTTTATTAAAGGCTCTGCCACTGATTGGAACAAACCTGTGGGAGTCCACTGTTTTACTGTCTTCTTGTGAGGAGCTGCTATTCAGAGCACTCATGGGCAATCTTCCATTGTCTCCTTCTCTGGAAAAGGTTTGTAGGACTCTTCTCACTGGTCTTTCATTCTTCATAGTAGTAGTCATCTCTGCTCATTCTCAGAGACATCTCCCGTCAGCCATGACTCACAACTGAAGCCAAGACACTCTGTTGTTGAGTTGTATTTGTTTATTTCAAATTCTATGGCTGCCCATCTTATCAGTGTGACTCTGGGCAACTAATACCAGTTACAAATATAGCATAGCAACAAACATTATAATAAATACATAAATGGCAGCTAAGATAAAACCACAAGCAATCTTCAACATAACCAACATAATTTACGAGCTCTGCCATACATTCCAACCCCCAAGTCTGGTGACATAATCAGGACTTCAAGGCCTTAAAAAAGGCCAACAGATTTGAGGACTAATCTGATACGTGGGAAGGAGGTGATATTCCAGATAGACTTTTGGGAAATATTTTTTTTCCTGGATCCTTCCAGATGAAACTCTTTAATGAACAGAACAGACTACTTGCCTGATCTGGAATGATTTTTTTTTCTTGAATAGAATTGTAAGGAGAGAGTTCATCAGAAACATTGGGGTGGAGTGATGTGTTCATTAAATCTGAATTGATGTATTAATGTAACTTATGTAAATTTTAAATAATTGCATTTATGTAGACTATATGTAAATAATGGGGACATGAAAGCCCCCAATTGGGCATCCCCCCCCCAGGCAACGGTGATGTCATTGGCTAACTCTTTCAACCCAGAAGCACTTCGGTGCTCCTGACATGACTTGTAGTAGTATATGTAAATTATATAAATCTTCATATATTGATTTGCTAAACGGCCCATTTTTATATTATTTGGGAGTGAAGTCCAAATTCATATTTTATCCATTGAATTTGAAGCTCACTAAGGGGGAGTTGGAAGTGAATAACTTATGGCTTAGCTAACTGTTGTGCAGGCCACTGCAATTAGCAGAACATAGGTTTAGACTGGCAGAATATCCAACAAAATTGCAGGTGTATAAACCAAAGCCACAATTTTATGTTTCTAGGAAAGCATCCTCGTGACCGTAGGATATGTTGTGGAGACATTGTAGGAGAAGAGCCATGTTAGTCTGTGATGGCAAAAAATCAGGAGTCTGGTAAGTTCATGCCTTCTAATAAAATTTATGACTTGGAAAAGGTGATACCAGACTCCTTTTGAGAGTGGAGAGAAGACCTTTATATTTCCCTTACCTTGACATTAATAATTTCTGGTGATGAAACCCAGCTTCAGAAAGGGGGGAAAGGAATTGCATTGGAAAGTTACTCTGGACCTGTTTGGACAAGCAAAGAAGATCCAAATTGCAGAGATTTCTGTTTCTCAATCACACCTCCAAATTTGTTGTCAGTTACTATCTAATCTACAGCATTGATCTTGTTATAAATTATTACTTCCCATGGTTTCAGTAAGGGAGGATTCAGTCAAATAGGAAAATGGATTTTAATTATAGAAAAAGAAAAAACATATTGGAGGCTCTAATTTAGCTTCTTCTCTAATGAGTAGTAACAATGGCTCTGCTATCGATTCTTATGTTATACAGATAAGGATAAGATGAACTTCACTGCAGTATTTAAAATACGATTTAAAACTTTTAAGTGCAAATTTGCTGTATCTCAATACAATAATTGGACTCCTCCAAACTAGTATTCTAATGTGTAATGGCATATACTAGCTGTTTATTTAAAGAATTGTTTTTTCCACCATGTCTCTTTATTATTATCTGTTTTCTTCATTTCTGAAATTAGTAGAAGCCTTCTGAACCTGGGCATGAGAATGTACTGACTATAACAATCTTCTGAACCAGTTTTATTGGTATTAAAATATGTAATGTAAAGAATATGCTTTTGCCTATTGCATAATAAGGAATCCTTGGATTACGGCCCTAATTGGGACCAGAATTTTCATTGCTAAGCAAAGTGGTCGTTAAGCAAAACATTGTAAGATCCTACTGCTTAGTAGTGGCAGTCACAGTTGTGGTCATTAGGCAAAGACCGCTGAGGACAATGCACATTTAATAGAATCTGACTAATCTTATTTTTTGATTGTGAGAATGTTGTAGCAGCAACACATCTAGATTTTCAACAAAACATTTTGGAGGTAGCTTATAGATTAATATTGGATCCCGCTCCCTCCCTCCCCATTTTTTAGCTATCATATTTTGTATTTTATATTTTGTATTTTAATACTTTTGTAGCATTCTATTTATATACTTTTGTTTGTTAATATTGTAAGCTCTCTCTCTCTCTCTCTCTCTCTCTCTCTCTCTCTCTCTCTCTCTCTCTCTCTCTCTCTCTCTCTCTCTCTCTCTCTCTCTCTCTCTCTCTATATATATATATATATAATCTATATCTATCTATATCTATCTATCTATCTATCTATCTATCTATCTATCTATCTATCTATCTATCTATATATATAATTTATTGGCTGCTCATCTTACCTCAGGGTAGTTCTGGGCGGCTTACAAGATGTGTGTGTTTGTGTGTACATACATTCACATGCACACACACGTATGTATGTATGTACCTTTGAGTTTGTTGACTCCTGATACCTGCCTGGACTAATCCCTGCAGGTTTTTTTGACAAGATTTTCAGAAGTGATTTGCCACTTCTTCCTAGGATTACCCCAAAGCCACCCAATTGGGTTTGTGCACTGCCCCCCCCCCAGATATGGTGAGCGCACGGGACTGGGCTCGACAGGCAATGGGCTGCCTCTCTCCACACCGACAACCAGTAACAGCAGTCAGAAATGGAAACCTCAGCTGAGAGTTGGGCAACAGAGCTGGCAGCACTCCCCCCCCCCCCGATATGGCGAGCGCACGGACTGGGCTCGACACTAGCTTTATACTTTAAAGCACAAATGTTTTCTCTTATGAGTCTCATTCTTTTAATGTAGAATGTTGGAATACTTTCAGAACCTTTCAGTTTGGGCTGAAGATGTTCTGCCACAGTCCTAATAATAATAATAACAACAACAACAACAACACACATTATATTCTTATGTGGGGTGTGTGTTGGCAGTATTGAGGATACAGTTATAAGTGTAAATCAAGCATGGACAATTCTTATGGAAATAGCACCACAAAGAATTATTTCTATTTGCCAGGATAAGACTAAAAAAGTTCCAAGGAAAACAAATCATCCACACCACTAATCTCTTCCTCTATGAATTAATAGTTGTTAGTTTGGATGATGAAAGTTGTCTGCTGAACGAAGGAGAGAAATGGATACTAATTGTTATAAAAATGTTCTCTCAGCCAAATACTTTAACCATTTATCTCTCTCAAAACAGCACTATTTTCAGTACTTTGATTTAAAAAGTGTTTACATTACATTTTAAAATAGTTTTCCATTACTACCTGCTATATAAGCAACATAGTCAATAATTGGGTCTGGGGTAATTTTAAACATTTTGAAATTCCTATCCAAGATCATTAACCTAAGACTTGCAATCATATTATATGTTCGCACAGAGATTGTTTTAGTTTATATGTTTTCTATTTGAAACCCCCTCTCCAGCATCATGGATTAGAATAATTCTAATAGTGGATTAGAATTGGTGTACACAATGATTGTGCAAAACATTAAAGTCACATATATTTTACGCCTGTGAGGGAATGTTCTACCTCAGTGATTTTTCCACTTTTCAGCTCTCCTGATCCATTGATAATATCTTATATAAACTAAGAAACCAATCTTCTTGAGATCTATTATTTACTTATTTTATTTTATCGATTGATGGAGCTACTCTATTCAGCACATTGCACAGAGTGGTATACATCACCATTAAATAACAATAAGTCAATAAAAACCACATAATAGAACAAAGCATAAAATGTAATCCAGAGCAACATGATATGAACACATAAAATGGCAAGAAAAAAAACATGCAATAGATTATACCAATTTCAGAGGCATTAAGCCACAGTGGTGCAGTAGTTAGAATGCAGTACTGCAAGCTACTTCTGCTGACTGCTGGCTGCCTGCAATTTGGCAGTTCGAATCACACCAGGTTCAAGGTTGACTCAGCCTTCCATCCTTCCGAGGTTGGTAAAATGAGGACTCATATTGTTGGGGGCAATATGCTGACTCTGTAAACCCCTTAGAGAGGGCTGTAAAGCACTGTGAAGCAGCATATAAGTATAAGTGCTATTGCTATTGTGAGAAAAAAAGCACCACAGTATTCATTACTTTTAAAAGGCAGGCAGGGTTGATGGCCCACTGAATCTGAGAGGGCATGCTATTTTCCATAGTGGGTGGAGCTAACCTCCAAGAATAGGATGACACCATCCCTTCAGCCAATGAGGACTGAGTCTGACAAATTGTATATCTTCGTTCTCCTGCCTCAAATCCCCCTCTTAGACTCAGTCCTCAGGCTGAATAGGACGCGTGTTCTTCTAGTGCTCCCATTCTTCTGAGGTTTTTCTCCACCATCTATCATTGACAGTTCGAACCGTGAGTTTTCTCCCCAGCTGACCTATACTACCATCGGAGTTGCTGGGTTGAGCAGGTGTGAGCTTCGGCTCTCACTGCTTGCCGAGCCTCGAGCCACTGATTCTAAGGGGTTTCCCCCTCGCTTTCGGCCTCAAGGGATCACCCCGTGATCGTGATTCCGGCTCAGTGTGAGGCGTGACAGAATTGATTGATTCTAAAAGGCAGGAGAGCAAGAGAGAAGGCACAATTAAACAAAGAAGCTGGAATTTTCCCATTCCTTGCTATTCTATAAATTATGAACAACTAGTTTAGTATGTACTTTATTGTTGCTTTAACCTAACATGTAATTTTAGACACATGTAGAATTGAAATTGATTCTGCTTAGCAACTGAAACATCCTTTTTCATTATACAGAGAATTTATGAGACCATCAATGTTTGAGATGAGAATTACAATAATATGTACATTTTCAGTTAGCTGTTTAATGTTTTTCTTGAGCAACACATTTAAGCAAAGATTGCTTTTTTAAAATTAGGAAATTGTGGTTTTATTAAAGACGGGGAGGAGAAATACCTTTCTCTTTAAATTGGGTTCCATTTGGTTAACCTAGAATACTGCATCCAGTTTTGGTCACCACACTATAAAAAGATGTTGAGACTCTAGAAAAAGTGCAGAGAAGAGCAACCAGGATGATTAGGGCACTGGAGACTAAAACATATGAAGAACGATTACAGGAACTGGGCATGACTAGTCTAGTGAAGAGAAGGACCAGGGGAGACATGACAGCAGTGTTCCAATATTTGAGGGGCTGCCACAGCGAGGAAGGGGTCAAGCTATTTTCCAAAGCACCTGAAGGCCAGACGAGGAATAATGGATGGAAACTGATCAAGGAGAGATTCACCCTAGAACTAAGGAGAAATTTTCTGACAGTGAGAACAATAAACCAATGGAACAGCTTGCCTTCGGAAGTTGTGGGAGCTTCATCACTGAAGGCTTTCAAGAAGAGATTGGACTGCCATTTGTCAGAAATGGTGTAGGGTCTCCTGCTTGGGTGGGGGCTTGGACTAGATGACCCACAAGGTGCCTTCCAACTCTGTTAATCTAAACTATTGTAAGTAGCAAATATTAAAATATAAAAATTAAAATATGTAGATTTTGTTCTTTCTTTAATTATATATTTCTTTGTTTAAGTGGATGTTTTTCATGTAAATAATTATAATTACACTTTAGCAATAAAATAGCAGTGTTATCACAATAGTGGTGTAAATAGGTTGCCAGTAATTTGTTCCCAAAAATCAGAACCAAAATCCTGGCTCTTTCCAGCATCTCTGCTGACAAATGTACTATTGCTTGCCATAGGCAACATTTTAAAAGAGCATTGTTTTTACATTTTGAGTCAATTGACCTGACTCTGTTATCTTTCCCAAACAATAGTAATTTGGAACATGTTCCTAAATAATGCTTTTGAACTATAATATAAATAGAAGTTGCTAGTATACAGGGTGGATTTGATTTAAATCATGAGTAAATCACTAGTAAAAAGGCTTAATTTAAATCAACTCGATTTAAATCATAATTTTTAAAGTGCAACTGTCATCTCTGTCCCATAGTGACTTCTCCTCTGACCTACTGTTGACACTCCCAATATTGCAGAATATACAGCCTCATGCTACATAACTAAGCTCCATTTCATGCTGAATAAACTAAATGGAGCGTTGGTCCTACCTGAACGCCTTTTCTCAGTGTAGGTTGCAGGATAGGCCAGGAATGGGTAATGACTTTGTCCTTCTGCTTGGAGACTGAGTCATAATTTTATAGCCACGAACGGAGGGTCTCAAGGACCCAGGAGTCAGATATTGTTTCCTCCCACTTTTCTACAAAGAGGGCCAAGCGACCCCCTATGGGGAAAGAATCACTTTTGCCTCCTGAACTGTTTCCGCCCTGCCCCTCGAAAGGGGCATCTGGCCTGAAAGGGTTGCTAGATTTGTTGCGGAAGTCAGGTCGGTCTGCTGGATGGGCTGCTCTGCCGTACTGGTCCCGCTGGAACTGGTTGGAATCTGTCTCAAAGGGATGAAAGGAATATTTGCGACTGTAAGGTGTAGAATGTCGGTCCGCCCTTTGGGTGGATGAAGGTAGCACCTTCCGCTTGTCCTTGTTTTCATCGAGCAGGGGTTCCAGCGGTGGGGCAAACAGCTTTCACCCCGAATAGGGGGCGGATGCGAGTCGCCATTGGCATCGGCTTGCCACTGACACAGCCACAGGAGCCTCCTAGATGTGACTGAGGTGGCTAGAGCATCCAGGGTGGTGTCAGAAGAATATTGCACTGCAGCTACAAGCTTATTCAGATCTTGGTATATTCTGGCCTCTTGAGGTAAGATCTTGGCCTCGCAACCACAACAGGGTGGTGCGGTTAAAAAAGGAGGCCACCGTAGAGGCCTTGACTGCCCAGGCCACTGCTAGGTGTGCTTTCCTGAGGGAGAGTTCAGATTTTTTGTCCTCTGCCCTTAGGTTTTCTGCCGCATCCCCAGAGGGATAAGGTGCAGGAGATGAGAGGGCCACGATAGGATCATTGATGGAAGGTAAAGACAGTGGCTCTGAAAAGGAGGTACCCACATTATACAGTTTTTTGTCGCTAAAACTAGGTGTTGGGAGAACCCCAGGCTGCAGCCATTGGTTTTGGACCACATTCAGGAACAAATCAGGGACAGGAATATAGTCTTGTTCGGCTACAGGTGCAGTAAAAAGACTGGGATCTGGACCTTGTTGAGCCCTTTGAGGGATTGCAGGATCAGTGCCAATCTGGGCTGTGGCCCGTGCCTTATGCAGTAATGGTTTGAATAATGCCAGTGGGAACAGGCCTGAGAATGCAGGGGGTCTGGCAAAAAAGCCTCATCATCGTCTGATAGGGCCAACTCAGATTGGGTCTCCTCCCCCAATAAAGATTCTGCAGTCCCTGCTGAATGACAATGGGACTGTTGCACAGAATGTGATAAGCAAGCCTGAAAGGGGACCTGCTGGGAGGAAGATGGAATGCCCTCACTGCGCCCAGTAGATGGTATATGTTGGCGTTGCCAAACAGCCTCAATATTTTTGGAAATCGCCTCAGAAATAAAATCCTTCACTTAATCAGGAATGTCTGGTTCCTCATTGTCATCATCATCATCCCTGGGGCGATTGCCAGCTGCCGTAGGCGTATAAGTGGCCTTGGGAGGGCCCCTGACAGGGATGGTAGGCTCTTGCCACCTCAAAGGAGCAGAGCAGGCAAATGGGTCTTCAAAGGACTCAGCAATAGGAATCAATGCTGGTGAGATTGTGAGCTCAGCAGCTCCCTCTGCTGTTTGAGGAGCTAAATTAACAGTGGAGACAGAGCGGGAAAAGACTGCCTCTGATTGGCTATTAACTGACAGCTCTCAGGCTTGTAATTTTTCAGCTTTTGAAATCTGTTTTTCAATTGCCCTTAGTCTCCTCTCCTCAAGCTTTTTCTCTGATTTAGAGCTGTGTGGCTTTGAAGTTTTTTCCTCAGCCTGTCTGTGTTTCCTCTTGCCCTTGCTTGTCACGCAGTGATTTTATATTGCCTGTTACATGTATATGCAGGGAGATGCATCCCTATCAAATATAATGGTTTATTCCTGAGCACGTGATTAATGTTCCTAGTACGCATGTGTACATTCCTTTTGTTCTCTGCTTCATGACGAAGCAACATCTCTTTTATATAGCCAATATGTGATTTCTTATTTTTGTATCAAAATAAATATCTTATTCATTAGAATTATAATGCGGTTTATTTTGGCAATGTCAGAGTTCCAGGAAAAGATTCATTTCGCCTCTGATAAGAGTAATTCTTATCTCAACATTGCTGGTGCTCTCAGATACCTCAGGCACAGTGATAGAGGCTCTCTGTTGAGAGGAGCTCTGACGGGCAGCCATTTTGAGCTGTAGGGAGAAACAGTCATGACACCAAGGCAATTCTCCTGAGAGGAATGGGATGATTCTGAGCACTAAAGGAGACCCAAGGCAGCAGCTCCGATAAAAACCGGGATGGCCAGGCAATTTAGTTGAATGTCGCTCTCCACGCTATTTTTGGGCTAAACGGGCGGCGTATGGGGCGGACCCATGGAAGCCTGCGCTTTGAATCAGAGCCTCGCTGAGGGAACCACCAGGCGATCGGCTCTTTAATGAGCCAGGAAAACAGCTTCTCTGTGGGCAGCGTCTGGGGTGGACTCAGAGGAGCCTACTCCTTGAACAAGCGGCTCGCTGAGGGAGGCAAAGCGATCGGAAGAGGGATAAGACTCACTGAGGCAGGCAAAGCGATAGGCAGTCGATTAAACTTAAGAGCGGCTCCTAAGCGGGCAGCGGCTGGTGTGGACCCAGGGTAGCCTGCTTCGAATTTCTTAAGGTCAGTGTCTCGGATATTATAGGGCCGGCACTAATTTGGCTAGGAATGTGGTCTGAGGCACCACGTAGGCAAGACAAGCTCATCTAACGCCCGCAGGCGCAGAGCGGCAAATTCAAATATGATAGCTGTCAAAAATCACGTATCACAGTCTCTGGAGGCTGCAATACAATTGGAATGGAAATGACTCGTTCTTCTGCCTAGAGGTGTTCAGCCACTAAGCGAAGCGTGTCTCTCTGGCGAGGACTGAGTCGATAACTCGGGCCAAAGGGAGAGGCAACGCCAGAGAGAGAGGCAACGGGGCGTGGCTATAAAATTATGACTCAGTCTCCAGGCAGAAGGAAAGTCATTGCCCATTCCTGGACTATCCTGCAACCTCACTGGAGAATATTAATGTATCTTAAATAGAAAACTATCTTTAGATACATTTTTACCCCCAAAGCATTTTATTAAGATAAATTTGATAAAAATCAAAAAAATCTGATTTAAATAAAAAAATCTGATTTTTTTTAAATCATCGATTTTTATCCACCCTAGTATATTATAACTATATTTGAGAAGGAGTTGACTTTTGACTTTTAGTTTATAGGTATAGTTTACAACTATAGTTTATAGTTATAGCTTACTTATTTAAAACTTTAATAGGTTTTTTATTTTATGTGTTCTGTCAAGGCTGTGCAATGTATAATCTAATAAAGTGAAATATTTCGGTGTCAGAGATCTAAGTTTTATCTGTGGAATAGAAACTAAAAGGCTTGTAAAATTTTTCTTAACGTAGACAAATAGCCGGGATAAACATAAGAATATTCATTTATTTTACTTATATCCTTTTTTATTTTATACATTCTACTTCCCCATCACAACAACTGTGTGTGTTGAGTTGGGCTCAGACCGAGTGACTGGCCCACACAGTTGGCTTCTGTACCTAACAGAAAGTTAGAAGTCACAGCAGGGGTGGGTTCTAACTTACCTTGCCATCGGTTCGCTTCCTCCCGTGCCGTGTGGCCGCACCGCATCCACGCTTTGCGCATGCGCAGTGCCAAAAATTTAATTTTTTTAAAAAAGCCCAAAACAGGATGGTGGTGCATGCACAGTGCCAGAAACTCGGCTTGTGTGCATGCACAGAAGAAGAAAAATCAGCAAAAAAAATTCCCCCCCAAAAATTATCCAATTTTTTTTTTCAAAAAAAAGATGGCAGCATCCAAGTATTGGCATCGACAGAACCGGTTCCATGATGTCACCAGCAGTTTGCTACCGGTTCTGTAGAACCGGTGCGAACTGGGAAGAACCCACCTCTGAGTCACAGTCTGTCATTTCTACTCCAGTATGTGAACCACTTCATCAAATTGGCTTTGTTAGTATATTTGTGTGTGAATTATAGTACGCTGCATTTATTTTGATTTACACTGCCAAGGATTTATGGTCTCTAAAAACTTTAATGGTTGTGTCTACATAGTCACCAGATGTCAAGCTTGGCCTAAAAAAACATTGTCCCCCTTGTAGCTCCTGTAGTTTACAACATCCTGTTTATTAAACATCCTGTTTCCCACTAAATTAAGCTGTTGAAATAAAGAGCTCAGGGGAAACCAGTTGATTTGAACTTTATGCCAAATTTCAATGTATTTTAAGTGAGGTGGAGTGAAATCAGTTTCTTGTGCTATTTACTTTGCACCTGGTTCCCTTTTACAGACCTTTAGGAACTAGCCAAAAAGTAGTGTATTCCACCTTTATTTTCTGTAAAACAGTATTCTAGATTAATAGGTTTGACATTAAAAGGAAGAATGGCTTGTAACATTTGAGAACCTGGTTTCATTGTGCCACCATAAGGCCAACATGATGTAGCACATTGTTTTAGTTGTGTTTCTCTTCCTGCAACATGAAAGCAATTACTGTAGAGTGCTGTAAGAGTTACTAGAAAAAGCACTTCCTATATAAAGAAATAGATTTCATGGCTTATTACTTTAAGCATTTTAATTTCTGTAATGGTCCAGTATGCGGATTGATAGGGACTCTTGGAGGTAATTAAAGAGCAATTCAGAAAGTGGAGGCATATATATTTTCTAAATAAAAAGTTAAGCACAGAAAGATAAATGTATTTGTCTTTCAGTCTGCAGTCTTTACTCCATAGTCGGGAGTAAGCAGTAACTCTTTTCTAAATATGGTGAGGATTAGACTGAGTAATATAAGATTGAGAAACACTATCACAGTAAGATTGGGAGGAGGCACTCAGAATAAGAAGCTAATGTGCCTGAGTCGTCATAAAACTATTCCATGTATATAAATATGTTTCGAATTTTCATTGAGAGGACTAATACAAATTCTCTAGGACATCCTGCCAAAATGATGTCATGTGCTTCTATTATAGTTGCTTAGTTTCATCATGCTGGAGCAGAGAATACTACCTGCAAATTTAGCAAACACCTAGTATATTATTCATTCTTAATTTGATGATGAATTGTCTTGACTATGTATTTTAAATAATCAGTCATACAGACTCCCTGCCGAGTCGCTAATATTATAGGGTCATTTGGGAGAATTGCTATCTTCCATACTGTTCCTTAGAATACCGTTTGAGATGCAAAGGGTGAAGTTTCATTTAATTGTCCTTGAGAAAGAATTAGTTAGTCACAGCAACCCTTGTTATTATTGCAATTGTGAACTCAGCTGAACAGTAGTAAATTTATTTATTTATTTATTTTATTTATTTATTTTTGTCAAGTACGTGTTGGTAATATACATAGATATAATATTGTTTATGTACATAAGATGGGTACTGATAAGAGG
Organism: Diadophis punctatus similis; assembly: GCA_023053685.1. Classification (NCBI taxonomy): domain Eukaryota; kingdom Metazoa; phylum Chordata; class Lepidosauria; order Squamata; family Dipsadidae; genus Diadophis; species Diadophis punctatus. The sequence continues at coordinate 153,320,580 of JALIGW010000001.1, forward strand.
GAACATTAGGACAGGGACGGTAGGCACGCTGGTGCACTTATGCACGCCCCTTACTAACCTCTTAGAAATCGGGTGAGGTCAACAGTGAACAGTCTGAGGATAAAGTTTTGGGGGTTTGGTGACAAAACCACAGAGTCAGGTAGTGAGTTCCAGGCATCTACCTCTCTGTTGCTAAAGTCGTATTTTCTACAGTCAAGTTTGGAGCGGTTCACTTTGAGTTTGTATCTGTTGTTTGCTCGTGTATTGTTATGGTTGAAGCTGAAGTAGTCGTTGACAGGAGGGACGTTGTAGCATATAATTTTATAAGCTATGCTTAGGTCGTGCTGAAGGCGACGTAGTTCTAAGCTTTCTAAGCCCAGGATTTCAAGTCTGGTTGCGTAAGGTATTCTGTTGCGAGTAGAGGAGTGGAGGACTCTTCTTGTAAAGTATCTCTGAATACTTTCTAATGTATTTATGTCCGATATGCGGTGTGGGTTCCAGACAGATGAGCTGTATTCAAGGATTGGTCTGGCGAATGTTTTGTATGCTCTGGTTAATAGTGTGATATTACCGGAGAAGAAGCTACATAAGATTAGGTTAACAGTTCTTGAAGCCTTTTTGGCGATTTTGTTGCAGTGGGCTTCGGCACTTAGGTCATTTGATATGAGTATTCCAAGGTCTTTGACAGAGTGAGGGTCGTCTGCAAGATCTTGTCTGTCTTATATTTGGTGTTCTGATTTTTTTTTTGCCAATCTGTAGGACAGAGCATTTGTTGGTTGAGATTTGGAGCTGCCAGATGTTTGACCATTCTGACACAAAGTCTAGGTGTTTTTGGAGGATAGCAGTGTTGTCGGTGGTGTTGAAGAGTTTTACATCATCGGCAAAGAGAACGCATTTGCTTGTAATGTGATCGCAAAGGTCATTTATATAATATGTGAGGAAACTAGAGGCATTTATGGTGTGTGTGTGTCAAAGTCAAGAAGTCAATGACAATGTGTGATCAAAGCCCTTCCTTTTTTTTTTTTACATGTATTGCACGTAATACATTGATCATATCGTTACGGCCACCATTTTGTGTTTTTTTTTTAATTTCACCTGCAGAAGTCTAGGTCTTTTTGGAGGATAGCAGTATTGTCGGTGGTGTTGAAGAGTTTTACATCATCGGCGAAGAGAACGCAGTCGCTTGTAATGTGATCGCAAAGGTCATTTATATAAAGTATAAAGAGTGTTGGTCCTAGTATGCTGCCTTGGAGAACACCACTGTTAACAGGTACAGGATTTGATAGGGCACTCCCTATTTTGACCACTTGTCTGTTTGACAGGAACGCAGTTATCTAGTCATATAGGGGTCCAGAGATGCTGTAGAATTTCAGTTTCATAAGTAGTTTATCGTGAACCACTGAGTCGAAGCCTTTACAGAAGTCTATGTAAATTGCGTCTATTGTTTTTCCCTGGTCAAGTTTTGAGATTGCAGGATAATTTTTTTCTGAAACCAAATTGCTTGTTTGAGAGTAGGTTGTTAATTTCTAGGTGGAGAGTAATGGATTGGTTTATGATCGATTCCATGACTTTGCATGTGACGCAGCACAGAGAGATTGGTCTGTAGTTTTCTACTAGACTGGGATCTCCCTTTTTCTAAGATGGGGATGACCGTGGCTAGTGACCATAGGTTTGGTAGGGAACTGGTCCTGAAGGATTTTTCAAAGATTATGCTTAGTGGTTCAGCTATGGCTGTGCAGAGCTTTTTTAGGAAGTATGCACATAGTCCATCACGTCCGATTGACAGGGAAGGTTTTTGGTTGTGTAGTGCTTTTTCAATGTTGTCTTCAGTGAAGTCTATTTGTATTAAATAGTTGTGATTATTTGCAGTACGACTGGGGAATTTTGGGCATGAGCCGTTGCTGTTTACAAAGACTGAGCCAAAGAATGTGTCGAAGAGGTTTGCTTTGACTGTTTCATCATAGCATTCTTTGTTGTTGGGTCCTTTTAGTGGTGGTAGGGGTCTCGAGTCCTTGAGTTTGTTATTTACGAAGTTGTAGAAGGCGCGGTTGGATTTTGTGCGGAGGAGGTTTTCCTCTTGTTTGCTGTGATAGTTGGAGCATTCTGTCTTTATTTGGTGGCATATATTTTTGTAGTGGTTTTTGAAGTTAGCTATATAGCCTGTTTTGTTTTTTCGCCAGAGGGATTTTTTCTTTGTAACTTCTTTATTGATATGGGTAGTTTGTTTTTCTTGGTTATGGTGGTTATTAGTGGTTCGTGTAATCTGATAGTTCTTTTGATTTCGAGCAAGAAGATGTTATAGAGGTCATCGGCAGTGTTACAGTTAGAGAATAGACTTTGCCAGTCAAGAGTTGAGAGGTCGGTGTCTATGACTTTTATAAGTCATAGACATATTTATAACTTTTGGAATTAATTAAGCCACTTACCTCTCAGTATTCTGTGATGTTTTTCAGCCTTTTGAGAAAGGACAGATCAGGAAATAGGCATCCCAAGGATTACAGGAATGTTATTATTGTTGTAGGGTATTATAACCGAATTTTAAAAGACTGCCGGTGTTCTTCTTTGCCCTTCTTATACCAAATCGATGGGGTTATTTTGCGTTTCTCCCACACACCTTCCTTCTTCCCAAAATCAAGGTGCCTTTTATTTTCTCTTAATGGCTCTTCCATATCTTTGTCAGGATTACCTCTGCATTCCACTATGTCATTTTCATTGAAGGTTTCTCTCTTTTCTCTTGGTTGAACATTGAGTTGATGCAAAGAAAAAGAGGCACAAAACCTTTGGTAATGCTTCTGTGTCCCAGTATTCGGTTTTTTTTAATTTTTATTGAAAAGTTTTATAAGTACAAAGTACAGACATTTTCCCCCCATTTTCTCCCCTCCCCCCTCCCCCCTCCCCCTTCCCCCCCTCCCGGACTTCCCAGAAAAAGCACAAGGTATACATCCAAAAAAACTAACATAAAACTTACTATAAAAGAGGGGAAAAAATTATTAGTTCAAAAATACCCATTCACCTTAACTCTTTAACTATCCAAAAGCTTGAAAGTATAGTATATCATTTCACAAATTTCTAACATTAATAAACTATTTAAGTTATTTTAATCTGATACTTTTTTTGAATATATTCAGTCCACCTATTCCATTCCAATATATATCTTTCATTTGAGTGGTCCTTTAAATATGATGAAATCTTGGCCATTTCGGCCAAATGTGTCATTTTCAACATCCATTCTTCGATTGTAGGTATATCTTCTTTCTTCCAGTATTGTGCCGCCAACAATCTGGCAGCAGATATACAATTCAAAACCAGCTTAGTCTCTATAACAGAACAATCCGTTATTATCCCCAACAAAAAAAAATGTGGTGTGAACTATGTCCCTGTATACGTTTTGTGGAAAATTCAGTCCCTTCAAAATTCCAGAGGAGAGGGGCAGCAATTGAAAAATGCTCTGCGACTTCTATTGATGGCAGTTCTGACTCAACCTACTAATCCTACCCTGTGACAGGTGCTCTTAGGACAGGGCTGTCAAACTCCCAGCTCGCTGGCCACACCTCCTAGGTTATAGCAGCTTCAGGGGGAAAAAAAGGGGGGGTTCATATGAAACTCACTCCATTAAATAAATAAAGAAGCCACATATGCCAATATGTAAAGATGCCACATAAATGAATAAGTTCCCCAACATGCTGGTTTATTCTGTGGGGAAGAGAATTCTACGCGTCTGTGTCAGAAGTGATACAATATAGATATGTCACTTGACACAGCTGTGATGACATGAGTTTGACACTCCTGCCTTAGGAGAAGATGGTCCCTCAGGTATCCAGGCCTTGAATCATAAAGGACTTTAAAAGTCACTAATTGAGTTGCAACTGGAAGCCAACTTGTAACTAGTGCAGTTCTCCAAGCACAGGTGTTGCTTGAGTATATACATGAGTTGCTGCATTCTGGGCCAGCTGTAGTTTCTTGTTTAGTTTAATATTTTATTAATTAATTAATCATTTTTAAAAAAAACTAAGAAAGAGAGGACAAACAAACAAAAAGAGGAGAAAAAAGAGAAAAGGTGATGCTGAAATATAAGTAGACAAATTGTAAGTGGGCAAAGCAGTTATCAAGGTTAAACAATTAGTGCTAAATATATAGTTGACAAATTAATCATAAAAATAAACTACTATATTGATTTATCTTAACAATATAAAAAGGATTTGAATCTCTGAACTGAATGCTCACTGTTTTGTTACTTAGATGTATAGAAAAGAAAGGTTACAAAAGCTACTTCATCTTCATCTAGCATTTTCCTGCAGTTGCAGCATCCAACGTTCATCTCAACTGAATGCCATTTTATGTGATCAGACATAGCAATTATTGGATCCAATTAGTGATTGTCATATCCATGTCAAGAGTGTCCTGTCACCTTTGCTTTGATCTTCTGAGTAAACATTTGCCATCAGTGTTACAGTAGTAGGCAATGCCAGCAACAGTGTGTTTCCCCCACATTTTCCCATCTGCTGCGGTCTATATTGTTGCTATGTGGTCAAAAAGGGAAACACCTAATGAGCAATGGGACATACAGTATGTATCTCCATGGCATGTAGAGAGTGTTCAGCACTTTTGTTAGTTGGACAGCAATCAGCACCACATAGTACTACTGGGCGAATCTTCATTCTATACCAGGGTTCCACAAACTTTTTAAACAGGGGGCTAATTCACGGTCCCTCAGACTGGGGTGGGGGACACTGGCTGGGTGGGTGTAGCTAGGTGGACATGTGACTGGGTGGGCATGGCCAATTTAGCAGTCCATTAAACAATAAACACAAATTACATTTTAATTTGTTATGCTCCTGGGGGTTGAAAGCAGGTTAGTGAAGGGATATGGCTGCCTTGGGTGTGTCTGTGAGTGACTTCTGTCTGTCTGTCTGTCTGACTGTCTGTCTTCTCGGCCTCCAAAAGGCGGGTGGCTGCCAGTGGGTAGATGTGGGCGGGGCAGCCTCATGATCACACACGGGCCGGATTAATGGCTTCGGTGGGCCGTATCTGGCCCATGGGCCGTAGTTTGAGGACCCCTGTTCTATACACTTTCAGTTTTAAGTGAATTGACGTGCACCTATCACAGAGTACTCCAGTAATCTCGTTCCACCTCAGCCATGTTGCATTTACCCTCATGTGCACTTCCCCAGTAATATTGCCATTACTTTGCAGATGGATCCTAAGTAACGGAAGGAGTTTGTCTTTACTAGATCTTCACCACTGATCTGAATGATGGAGGTATTTGAGCTGGTCTCCAGATGCTCAGTCTTCTTGATATTGTGGTGCAACCAATTTGGCTATGACAGTCATTTCATGTCTGGACACCATGCTGCAGTTCTTCTCTCATGGTAGCTGCGAGCAGGACACTGTTGAAGTAGAGCAAATTCCAGGAAACACTGTGATGCAGATCTTGCATGGTGATATCCATGATGAGAATGAACAGCCTTGAGGCTGAGCCTTGATACACACCAACTTTCATAGGAAAGCTGTCAGAAAAACCAGTAGCACATCTCACCATGCTACTGATATTAATGTAGAGCATCTGGGCTCATTTTATGAGTAGCTTGGTCATACCAGGGTCACATTTTATTTATTTGTTTGTTTGTTTGTTTGTTTATCATATTTATATGCCGCCCAACTCCCAAAGGACTCTGGGCGGCTTAACTACAGCAAATAAACATTAAAAACATCTTTGAAAAAACATTATAACATCCTAAACATTATAGACATCAAAACATTAAACATTAAAACAATTTAAAACCCCTACTTATTATTTCATGGCCGGATCTCGCCGATTAGAACCGCGAGATCAACGGCCCCTGGCCTGCCAGAAAAGCCAGGTCTTTATTGCTTTTCGGAAGGCCAATAGGGTGGGGGTAGTCCAGATCTCTAGAGGTAACTGGTTCCAGAGAGCTGGGGCAGCCACAGAGAAGGCCCTCCCCTGTGGGCCCGCCAGCCAGCACTGTTTAGCTGATGGGACCTGGAGGAGACCAACTCTGTGAGATCTCACCGGTCACTGGGAGCTGTGTGGCAGAAGGCAGTCTCGAAGATAACCTAGCCCTGAGCCATGTAGGGCTTTAAAGGTAATAACCAACACCTTGAATTGTGCCCGGAGACCAATAGGGAGCCAGTGCAGCTCGCAGAGAATTGGTATAATGTGGGTATACCTAGGTGCACCCACGATAGCTCGCGCAGCTGCATTCTGGACCTCACTGGTCCCAGAGGGCCTGGTTTACGGACCTGAAATCTCTGTCTGTGTGTCAGCCCTGGTGGCATCGTCTGACCAAGTCTTCACTCAGCCAGGGGTCATTGGTCAACCCGGACCCCCAGTGGTACCAACTGACCGCCTGGCGCTTGAGCGGGGCGCTCTGAAGCACCGAGCCATGTCTGACTGCGTCATTAGGACCCTCCAGGCTTCCAGGAGGCCTTCCACCGAGAGGATCTACTTTGCTACCTGGAAGACCTTTTGTTCCTGGTGTTCCGAAGAGGGTTGCTCTCCGGTACACTTGACTATGGCGAAACTTCTGGAATTCTTACAACAGGGGCTGAACAAGAGGCTATCGCCCAACACGATCAGAAGGCAGGTAGCGGCTTTATCCTCTGTGTTGTCTTGTGGATCTCTGGACTCTGTCGCAGTACCCCATGATATGCAGGTTTTTAAAGGGGCTACTAACCTCTGCCTGCCTGTGGTTCACAGGTACCCCACCTGGGACCTTACTAAGGTGCTCTCTTCCCTGACGGGGGTCCCATATGAGCTTTTGAGATCATCCTCTCTTCGCCTCCTTACTTGTAAGGTGGTATTCCTGATGGCAATCACCTCCGCCAGAAGAACTTCTGAGTTTGCAGCCCTGTCGGTTAGACAGGATCTATGCATTTTCCATGCTGAGCATGTCGTCCTCCGTCTAGACCCTACCTTCGTGCCCAAGATATATTGCCTTTTTCACAGGGCTCAGGAGCTTGTCCTCCCAAATTTATGCCCCAACCCCTCCCATGCCTTGGAGAGACAGTGGCACACCCTTGATGTCCGACGGGCCCTCAAGGTATACATCAAGTGCATGTCCACGATGTGAAGGACGGAGGCCCTTTTTGTCTCTTCCCAACCCAATTCCTTGGGCCAGAAGGTGTCCCCTTCCACTATTGGAAAATGGTTGCATAGCATATTAAGAGTTTACGATCTCCAGTCCTTACCTAGACCAGGCCGTGTGACAGCACACTCCACGCGCAGTGTGGCAATGATGGCAGCATGGTCCACACAAGCATCCATTAAGGAGGTGTGCAGGGCGGCTACCTGGGCCTCACCAATGCCTTTTATAGTCACTACAAAATTGACGTTTTTGCCTCAGTGGAGGCGGCCTTTGGTCGCCACGTGCTTCAGAGGGTGTACTCGCAGACTGTGCACTCCAACCAGACTTAACCCCCCCCCAATGGACAGACGGCTTTGGTATGTCCCATCCTTGGATGTTAGCTCCACCCACTATAGAGAAGGGGTATTGGTCTTACCTGATATGCCTCTTCTCGTAGGGTGGAGCTAACACCCAAACCCACCCAAAGTCAGTCTGGTTTACATTTTGGGACGTCAAATTGTGATCTTATTAATTTATTTCTGAGTGCAACTTAAGAGAACACGCGCCAAGTCTGTCCGTTGGTCTTTGCCAAAAGAGGGGGAAATGGAGGCAGAGGCGGAGATCTACAATTTGACACTCTGTCCTCATTGACTGAATGGACAGTGTCATCCCATCCTTGGATGTTAGCTCCATCCTATGAGAAGAGGCATATCAGGTAAGACCAACGCCCCTTCTATCATATTCTTATGCAGCTGACCATTCCAAGTTTATGACTGTTCTAAATTATTATGGCTGTATGTTCTGAGCATGTTTTATGGTGATTTGTAATTACATGGTTGCTGAAATTTTTGTACTTTTGTTTTGTACTATGTTTTGATAAAGTTACAGAGATGATGATGATGATGAAGAAGAAGATGATGATGATGATTTGCCTTTTCTTCTTTTCAAATGAATTTTCAAGCAACTTGTTAAGCAATCCTCATAAAATGGCTTTTTGTTTCTTTGTAAATTATCTGTGAGACTTACCGTATTTTTCGGAGTATAAGACACACGGAAGTATAAGACGCACCTTAGTTTTGGGGGAGGAAAACAAGGAAAAAAGGCCTCTGCCTCCAAGCAATTTGCCAAACAGCAAACAGCACAGATGATATACACTGTTTGCTGTGTATTTCTGTGCATGTGTGCCTGACCCATAGAAATGGCAAAGAATTGGAGAAATGTACATTATGCCAGAAAGTTTTCTTAAATGTAGTCACACTAACTCTTCCCAATTATTTAAATAGATCTACTTCAAGGTAACTAAATTCTAATACTAAACAGGACACTGTTACATTTCATACTATACTTGTACAGAGCTGTTAAAATTAATTAAACTTTCTGGAAGTATACATTATTCTCTATTATTTAAAAGAAGATACAATAGTACTGGGCCTCTTCAGAGCAAGCATTTATTTTAAAAAGCTTCTTTATTTTGTTAAGTTGTCTAGATTTACAGGGATCTCCAACCTTGGCAACTTTAAGACTTGTGGACTTCAACTCCCAGAATTCCACAGCCAGCAAGCTAACAAAGCTGGCTGTTGAATTCTGGGAGTTGAAGTCCACAAGTCTTAAAGTTGCCAAGGTTGGAGACCCCTGGCTCTAGAACAATAATAAAGCAGTCTTTAAAAAGTAAGTCTAATAATTTGAACATTCTACAGACATTTATAGTTATTCACTTACCCCCTTCCATCCAATTCAGCAAAAAATAAAAATCTGCGTGTCTCTCCCAGCTATTTGCCTCTTTGCAGTTAGTTTCACTTTCATTTTCCCACGTGGCAAACCTAATCAGCTGTAGGTCGGGAACCTGCTACTGACTTGCTTGGCTTTACAGGCTCTTCCCTCTTTGCTGCAAACAGGTAAATTAGTGGAAGACAGAGGCCAAAGGGTGGGGGGTGTCTGGGTGGGTGGGGCTGCATTCGGTGTATAAGATACACCAAAGTTTTCACCCTCTTTTGGGGGGTAAAGGGTGCGTCTTATACTCCGAAAAATACGGTACTTGACATATGATGCTCCAAGCAATTGAGCATCCATATATCTTCTACAGTTTTCCTGTGAAAAATTCTCCAGGAGCTTTGACATCTACACAACACATGAAGCAGCTTAGTAATCCTTATAATTAAGGACATCAAATAATTTGATTTGATTTGATTTCAACATGTATCACAGTGCACTATTTTGATCATTAATACTGATTTATCCACCATTTAGATTTAAATGAGTTCACCATTTGTTCTTTAGGCTTCTAGACATTTTTGGGGATAGGAATTGTTGGTTTTTTAAATACTTTTTAAAAACAATACTTGTGCTTGTATTGTTTAAAAGCAATATTTGTAATGAGACAATCTTAATTATCTCAGAGCAGTGGTTAGAATGCAGTACTGCAGGCTACTTCTGCTGACTGCTGGCTGACTGCAATTTGGCAGATCGAATCTCACCAGGCTCAAGGTTGACTCAGCCTTCCATCCTTCCGAGGTGGGTAAAATGAGGACCCAGATTGTTGGGGGCAATAGGCTGACTCTGTAAACCACTTAGAGAGGGCTGTAAAGGCACTGTGAAGCGGTATATAAGTCTAAGTGCTATTGCTATTAGTGGTGAAGCTGTCTGACAACAATTGGCATCTCTTCAATTTTCTATATACACACACATAGGACACACACACACACACACACACACAGAGAGAGAGAGAGAGAGAGAGAGAGAGAGAGAGAGAGAGAGAGAGAGAGAGAGAGAGAGAGATACACAGACACCATTGTATAAGTAAGTCCACTCTGACTGCTTCCAGTTTCCAGACACTAATTCAGTTCCTAGTGTTTGCAGTTCCATTACCCATCACATGTGGGAAGGGACCAGAAGTTACCATTGATAGGTAGGCTACAACTAATGCTTCTCTTTATTGAAAGCTATAACTACTTGTAAAGCAGTGGGAACACCAGAAGGCAGCTTTAAGCTCAGGAAAGGTGTGGTTGATTCCAAGGGTCCTGTGCTAGAATTTTGTAGACTGCGGACTGCCCAGTTTACAGGTTCTATGTTTCCTTAATAGATATTTGAGGTAAGACAGGATTATAAACATTTCTTAGCTATATTTTATTTCTTATGTTTGTTATGTTCTGTATGAGTGCTGGCTTTACCATCTGTAACAGAACATTGGTTGGCTACCCAAAGTAAATATAGAGATGCTTAGAGGATTTACTCTTTAAATTTGAGTCACTTGTGGGGATAGGCGGCTAAAGAAATAAAACAATAAAAATAAGTTTATAAATTTAATAAATGAATATGTTTATCTTTAAAATGTTTCCTTGTTAGTGCTGAGCTGAATGAGAATTCTTACCGTAGGTTCAGAACACCTTAATCTTGGGGATCTTTCAGGTTAAGAATAGAAAGAAATCAGATAAGGTCTAATACTCCGCCTTTATCCTTTGGGGACAGGTTGGTAAGGTAGAGTCTTTAGTGTGTACAAGTAACAGTCTTTATACGTGAAACTCATTTAAAATACAAGTGTGGATGTTTCAAGCAACCCTTCTTTGTTTAGTCATGGAAATACTCTAATCAATGTAAGCTTTTAGTATATTTGGTTTTGGGTGTGTCTGGTTTGTAATGATGCATTGCATCTTTTCTCCCAGACTAGAAAACATGGAATATACCGTATTTTTCGAAGTATAAGACACACCGAAGTATAAGACGCACCTTAGTTTTGGGGGAGGAAAACAAGGGAAAAAGGCCTCTGCCTCCAAGCAATTTGCCAAACAGCAAACAGCATAGATGATATACACTGTTTGCTGTGTATTTCTGTGCATGTGTGCCTGACCCATAGAAATAGCAAAGAAATAGCAAATGTACATTATGCCAGAAAGTTTTCTTAAACGTAGTCACACTAACTCTTCCCAATTATTTAAATAGATCTACTCCAAGGTAACTAAACTCTAATACTAAACAGGACACTGTTACATTTCATACTATACTTGTACAGAGCTGTTAAAATTAATTAAAATTTCTGGAAGTATACATTATTCTCTATTTAAAAGAAGATACAATAGCATTGGGCCTCTTCAGAGCAAGCATTTATTTTAAAAAGCTTCTTTATTGTGTTAAGTTGTCTAGATTTACAGGGATCTCCAACCTTGGCAACTTTAAGACTTGTGGACTTCAACTCCCAGAATTCCACAGCCAGCAAAGCTAACAAAGCTGGCTGTGGAATTCTGGGAGTTGAAGTCCACAAGTCTTAAAATTGCCCCTGGCTCTAGAACAATAATAAAGCAGTCTTTAGAAAATAAGTAATAATTTGAACATTCTACAGACATTTATAGTTATTCACTTACCCCCTTCCATCCAGTTCAGCAGAAAATAAAAATCTGCCTGTCTCTCCCAGCTATTTGCCTTTGTAGTTAGTTTCACTTTCATTTTCCCACATGGCAAACCTAATCAGCTGTCGATCGGGAAACTCCTACTGACTTGCTTGCCTTTACAGGCTCTTCCCTCTTTCCTGCAAGCAGGTAAATTGCTGGAAGACAGAGGCCAAAGGGTGGGGGTGGCTGGCTGGGTGGGGCTGCATTCGGTGTATAAGACGCACCCAAGTTTTCACCCTCTTTTGGGGGGTAAAAAGGTGTGTCTTATACTCCGAAAAATACGGTATATGAATTCATAACTAGGGACCTTTTTAGCATATGGTAGGCCTTTTTTTAGATATGCAAAGAAGGACACATCACAGCTTTTTCTATCATTTAGTGCAATAAGATATTATGGTTGGTTGCACAGACAGCCAAATGTTTAGATTGCATTTGGTATCCTTCCCAGATAGGCAGAATGTTGTTATTTAATCATATTAAAAGTGCCGGCTTAGGATGTGTTAGAATATTCATGACTGGGAGAGCCATGTTAACAAGGTTAGCCAATGAATAGGCATAGCAACTAAGTCAGCCAATGGGAGCTAACCACTTCTGAGTCTGTGCAGAGAATCAAAATTGAAACTTATGCTTAAGGCTGGGTGTGGCTCAGACCTCTCTGCTCTCTTGTCCTCTCTGTGCTTGTCTGTTGCTGAAATGAAACTAAATGAAACTCTCTGCTGTCTGAAACTGCTTGAAGAACTATGCTAATGGTATTGTAAATTCATCTGTTACTATGTTTATAAAGAAGTTTATGAATCCAGCTGAATCAGTCATCTGTGTGTGCTTCTGGTTTTGATTTTTGCAACAAACGTTAATAGGATGTATATTGTTCCTGGCAAAGCTGCTTTTTGCAATTGACTGATGATGACTTTGTCAAAGCGTGTGGTATTCCAGATGTTTTGCTGATGCTCCAGGTGTTTTGGAATTGCACTCAAGGCATTATTATTATCTGTCCAAAACAGCTGAAGTCACAGGTGCCAGTTCTTTAGCTAGTGTTGGCCTTCATGTGCATTGAGTTATTCCCAAGAACCTAGGATGTTGTAATGTATCAGTGTAGTGTATATACAGATCCAAGCAATGTGGCTTTTTGCAATTGATAGATTGATAGGTTTTGTCAGTGCTCAGATTTTCTAAGTGCTGGGTATGACATCCAGTGTATCAAATAACCACTGGGGCCACAATGGTTGATTTATGCCGTAATCTTTCAATTTTGATTTTCGGGTCTCGATATTTTGTGATCTCTAATTCTTTTAAAGTACCATTCCTTGGTATTGGCACATCAATTATCCCCACACTTTCTTCTTTTCAGCTTGAGATATATTTGGTAATTCGGAAGTCCTACAATACTTTAACCGGCTCATTTCAATTACTTTTTCAACTATATGTTCTCATCAGTTTTTTTATTACTGGTATATGATAATTTTTACAGATGTTCCAGTGAATCGTTTCAGTGATTGTGTTATGTCACATTGTTAGGGTTTGTCAAATAGTCTGCTAGAAGTTTAGACTGAATTTGGCTTTTTTGTCCACCTATCAAGTCCTTCCCAAAGACCTGGGATAGGTAGATGTTGTTTAATGGTATTGTCGCAGAATCTAAGCTGTTCTGAGTAAATTCTGCCTTTGCTATTCAATGCCAGTGGTGCTCCAATCATTTTGAGATTGCACCCAAGGAAGGTGCCTATTACTATTGGTACTATCTTTGCTTTCTTTTGCCACAGTCATTCTATTTCTACTTTGTGATTCCCTCCCCCCCCCCTTCTTTCTCTTCTATTCTGCTGTCTCCCAAGTACTGCCACATTCACTATCCAGATTTTTTTGTCTTTCTTATCCACAATTCTTAAGTCTGGGATATTATGTAGCAGGGGCCTGTCTGTTTAAATTCTGAAGTCCCACAGCACTTTAGCTTCTTCATTTTCTATTACTTTGTTTACTTATATTTTTATTTATTTATTTATTTATTTTATTTGTCAAGACATGTACAAGATAACAGGTATGGTATAAACATAAACAAAAGCAAAGTAGGCATAGATAAATTTGGACAATAGGACAGTAGGACAGGGACGGTAGGCACGATGGTGTGCTTATGCACACCCCTTACAGACCTCTGAGAAACGAGGAGAGGTCTACTGTAGACAGTCTAAGGTTAAAGTTTTTGGGGTTTGGGGAAGAAACCACAGAGTCAGGTAGTGCATTCCAGGCATTGATCACTCTGTTGCTGAAGTTGCATTTTCTGCAATCGAGTTTAGAGCAGTTTACCTTAAGTTTGTATCTATTGTGTGCATGTGTATTGTTGCGGATGAAGCTGAAGTAGTCATTGACAGGTAGGACATTGTGGCAGATGATTTTATGAACTACATTTAGATCAGATTGAAGGTGCCGTAGCTCTAAGTTATCTAAGCCCAAAATTTCAAGTCTCGTGGAATAAGGTATTCTGTTGCGAGCAGAGGAGTCTCACTAGTTCTTGTCTGCAAGCAAATGGGTTTTCTTGCAGATATTCCAATGCACTATTGTTGCTACTTTGTCATACTGTTGCTTATAGTCAGTCTGTGAAATGTTCTTGCAGCATTTGATTAGGTGACCCACTGTTTTCTTCAGCTTCTTTGGAGAGGTGACATTTGCTGTCAGTTGTTATCTTCCCAATTCTGGCTTTGTACACATTTGTTCTTAAGGCTTGGTCTTGTGCAACAAAATTAGCCCCTGTGTCTCTTTCACCAATTTTCCTGCTCTTAATCATTGCCTGGTCTTGTTATCTGCTTTGCCTGCTATATTTTTTAAATATACTGGTAATACTTTGCCTTGCCACATCTCTTTTCTATTCCTCATTTAGTCTTTCTTGTAAGCCAATTTAGTCTCTCTAGATTAGAACTTAGTAAGCCTTCATGGTATATCAGCTTCAATGCATTTTCTTCATTGTCCTTCAGATATTCTTCCAATGATCTTTTTAATTCTTCAACTGTCTGCTATACTTGCAACATTCCACACCCACCTATTCTCCTTGGTAAGTATAGTCTGTCAACATTGCTTTTTGAATGAAAGGCATGATTCATTGTCATTATATTTGTGGTCTTCCTGCTCAGAGTTTTAGTTCTCCTCAAATCTAGATTACTATTCCAGCTATGTATCTAATGACTGGAATTGCCCAAGTGTTCATTGTCTTGATGGTATTTCCTCCACTGAGTGTGTGGACTTTAAGATCTTCTTCACTCTCTTGGTGTATTTGTTTCTGACCTTTTTCTTGACTTCATTATGCTTGATGTTGTAAGCTTGAAGGAGGCCCAGGTGGTTGTAGTAATCATCTTCATCCAGACTCCTGATGTTATTTCCATATGGCATCTTCATTCCTTCAGTTTTCACTATTTTTCCCCTGTTGATGATGTGGGTGATACGTTTGTCTAATCCAAATTCCATTGCAATATCTTGGCTATATATACGGATAATGTTGAGCAACAATTCTATTTGAGATGGTGTTTTTTGATGCAGCTTCAGATCATCCATGTAAAGGAAACGGGATGTTTTTGATATTTGATAGACACGGTCTGAATTATTCATATTGTTGACAAAGGAATCAGTGCAGTGACAAATAGTAATAGTAATAATGAGTTTCATTGAAAGATTTTTCTCTTTATATTAACTTTTCTGAAACTATCACCATTGACCAGCAACTGTGTTTTCCGTTGTGTCATTGATCTTTGCACAAAGGTTATACTGACTCCTGTTTATTTCTATAATCTCACATGTATCATTAGTTGGACTCATTTATATTGAGCTTCATAATGCATCATGATTTTGATCAATCAAGGCTTTCTCATAATGCTTTATAGCAAGATATATAAATCTTAAAATACGTTAGTTGCCCCTGAATGTTATGTTATGTATCATGTAATACCTATAGATTTGTTCAGATATGAAAATTTCAGTAGCAGAGAAACCCATTTTATTTTATTGTCATTAGGAAAAAAACAGTGGCATATTGAATGACTATTCTATATATTCTATATATTCTATATTCTATATATTCACACACACTTTCTTCAATATCTTTAAAGCAGGAGAAGTTCTTGTTAGGAATGATGCTCTTTGAATAATCAGGTCTTCTTTGCTATACCGTTTGAATTTTTGGGGCTTACCTTTCTTACGCAAGAATAGAAATTTCCCTAACATAATTCCACGGTTTAGCAACTTGCTGTAATAATTAGGGTTTAGTTAGAAAGCATACTTCAGGATTAGAAGCTTAAAACCTGAGCGGCAGAAATGTGCTGTACCCAACATTTTTAAAACATTTTTTAAGTTCATTCTCTCTTCCTTACACTTATATCAAGACTCTCTATTGATTGGTTTTCATTTACTTTTTGCTCTTAGAACAAGTCAATTATCAAATCTGTTGGTCTATTTTTCATATTCATATTAGTAAAGAAATAGTAAATAACTAGAAACTCTGTTCACGATTAGTTGAGGAATCTTCTTTTGTGTGAAACTTTTTTTTAAAAGAATTGGGCAGATGGTAGCAGTGAAACACACTAAAATCACTACACTTTTAAGTGGATGAATGTTTATTACTACCGTATAACTTTGTTGTTGTTGTTTTTTTAGGAAAATGGTGTAGCAAATGGAACCATCTATAAACGACCATTTAATGAATCCTTTGAACAACCACCCATGTATGTTTCTGTGCTTACATTTCTTGGTTTTGTATTTGCAACTTTGTTTGGCTACTTGCGGGATTTCTTAAGAGACTATGGATTACAAACCAAGATTGGCACTATCGAACGGGAAGAACAAATGGTACGTAAGATTTGAACCTGTATGAACAATCCCAAGTTATTTCTCAAGAAGCAGAGCAGAATGGAAAAGACAAAAGATTGAAACAAGCGGACAAATAAAGGCATTAGGCCTATTGCTTCTCCTGTGAATGGCTTGGACAAAATGAATAGTAAAATATGTGTGAATATGAAGTATTTCCTGACAGTGGTTGTAGCAATTCTAAGATGTCTTGCCCCGAGTTCTAAAAACAAAAAGCACAGTACCTGTTAGAAGTTTAGGATTAACACTCATTAGCCCAAACCTGTATGTCAGTGTTTAGGAAGACAACAATTGTAAGTACAAAACCTTCTGAAAGTGGATCTGAATAGCTCTTAAATGCAATTAATAGGGAGGCACAAATTTGCCGGATTTTCATTATTCTCTTAGGTAATGTAGCTGCCGAGCTACAGATTAACAAAATATGATTATTTTCTCATTACAGTTTTGGAGTGTTATGCACAAAGACAAGCTGTGCCAATTCCTTTAAAACATATACACTCCCCTGTCCAGTAGTGGGTTCTAAAGCCTCTTGCTACGGGTTCGCGCATGTGTGACGTGTCTGCGCATGCGCAGAAGCATCCTGGGCAGATCCTCTTGCCGCTACAGGTTCACAGAATCAGGAGCAACCCACCGCTGCCCCTGTCTTATTTACTTAGCTCCTATGTGGCTGGGAGGGAGCAGCATGGTAGCCTAGAGGAGAAGACGCTCTCCTTCCACTCGGAAAGTTGAGAGTTCAAACCTAGGTAGCAGTAGAAGATGTTTCTCTCCTAGGGTGCAAAGAAAAAACATCTGCTGCAAACTCTGCATAGGTGTCAGGAAGGGTATCTGTCCAGTAAATGCTCAGTCCCATCCAGTCGCCCCGATTCTACCCTGAACAGGGACTACAGAGTCATAAAAAGAAAGTTGTATGTGGCTAGCTGGGAAGGGAGCAAATTATTTGCTTCCACATCTCAACTGAGAACTATAATGAACAAAGAGCCTTCTCTGCAATCCAACTACACACCACTCAATCTGTGAGGCTGCCCAGAATAGGCAGCCCAGTAGGACATATGCCCAGTTTGAAGTTGGCAGATTTCATATTACAGAGAATCCTTTATTTATTTATTTATTTTATTTATTTATTTTGGAATTCTTATATGCCGCCCAACTCCCTAAGGACTCAGGGCGGCGTACATCAGTGAAAAATACAAGAACAACCAAAATCTAAAATAGTAATTAAAACAATATAAAAATTAAAACACAATATAAGAAATCAACAACCATTCAACATCATACATACTTGGGGGGTGAGCTCGAGTGAATTAAGCTCTACCCCCCGCCTGCAGGAAGAGCCATGTCTTAACGGCTTTTCGGAAGGCCAGCAGAGTGGGGATAGTTCGGGTCTCTGGTGGAAGTTGGTTCCAGAGAGCGGGGCCAGCCACAGAGAAGGCTCTCCCCCTTGGGCCCGCCAGCCGGCATTGCTTGGCCGACGGGACCTGGAGGAGGCCAACTCTGTGGGCCCTAACCGGTCGGAGGGAAGTATGAGGCAGAATGCGGTCCCGTAGATAACCTTTCCAGATCCTCAGAATCCACAAGTTCAAATATATCTTGGGTAGGTCTTACAAAATATAACTCTGCCTCATTCTGTTCAAGCATCATCCATTATTGAGCAAATATGCATGGATATTTGTAGATTATTAGTTTGCTAATGATTTAGTTACACATCCAAATTAACTTCTATTACAAGAGCTTTAACATTTCCCATAATATGTTTACAAGAAAGAGAGCTCATGATTTCATTGTGAGAATATAATCCAATCCAGTAATGAATTTGATTAAGCAAAGATATATTTTTGTTGCACAAGTGTTTTCTTCTTTCTCCCCTTACCTCCAAAAACATAAGTCTTGACCAACTACATTATGTTTTCTTTTACTTACAGAACTCACAGGCCATTCCAGTCTACCAATACTGAGTGGCATATAACTCCCCAATAGGTAGTTTGTATTATGACCATATAATCGGTTTAAAAACTACATAATGCTTCTAGGGAAACAGGAAAAGCAAGATAAAGTATTAACGGTAATAATATGGATGTGATCTCACAATCCCACAGGCAATTACAACAATCCAATCTCCCTGGCTGTTTTTACCTGTTTCCTAAAAAGCCGGAAAAGAATGGACTTACTGCACCTCAAAAGCAATGTTGCTCCAAAGGAGAGGGCAGTGACAGAGAAGCAATGTTTACATAGGCCCTAGAGGTGACATTTGCTACTTGTGAAGATGCATAGCAAGACAACCCACACCTTGAATTGCACTCAGAAGCAGGGATGGGTTCTAACTTACCTCGCTGCCAGTTCATTTTCTCCCGCGCTGCGTGGGCGTACGCATGCTGTGCCGAAAAATTCAATTTTTTTTAAAAAGCCAAAAACAAGATTGTGACCGCATGCACAGTGCTGGAAACTCGGCTTCTGCGCATGCTCAGAAGAAAAAAAATGTAAAAAAAATTCAAAAAAAGGATGGCGGTGCCAATGGACCGGCACCGACCGAACCGGGTCGGTGATGTCATCATGACATCACCAGCGGGGCGCTACTGGTTCGAGCGAACTGGTCCTAACCGGGACGAACCCACCCCTGCTCAGAAGCTAACTGCAACCAATAATGCAGAGAATAGTTGAATGGGAGACCTTGCCACAGCCAACTCACTGTGGGACAATTTAACAATTCTATTTAATTATTTAAAATAAATAAAAATTATTTTAATTTTTTGCCATCACATTCATTTGCCCCTCCTTTTGCATCCTTTCTCTAATGATTCTATTCAACCATTTCTTTGATATTAGTGTAACTCTTGTCCCATAGCGAGTTCTCCTTTGGTGAGATGGCCGTGAAGAGTTGTCCTACAGTGAACTAGCAGTGGCAAGTTGGCCATGGTGAATTGTCATAGACCTCAGAGATTATATGAATGCCTCAAGCATTGTTCCCTCTAAGCTGCGCGGCTGTGCGGCTGCGCACATGATAAGAAAACACCGCGCAGCAGTTTCCAACTGCCGCCCGGCATTTTCTTATGTTAGAGGGAACATTGATCACCAGCCGATCAGGGTGGGTGGGGGAAAGGAGCCTTCAACGAAGAGAGGCGGAGGCATTAACTCTTGCCTCCCCAGGCGGGCTCCTCTGCTAGGGAGAGGAGAGCGAGATCAAAGGCTGCTGCCTACCAGCTTACTCTTCATCCAGGGAGGCTAATTCGATCCCTCCAGAAAAGAAAACGCCGCGCAGCAGTTTCCAATTGCAGCGCAGTGATTTTCAATGTTAGAGGGAACATTGGCCTCAAGATGTATCTGTCGCTACCTAAGACATTACGTTCTGGACCCTCTATGGCTTCTGAACGTTCTTCAGGCAGCACCATGTAAAACTTCTTGCAGTAGTCCAATTAATTGAGGCATGAGCAACAATGAGTAACGCTATTTCAGGAAAGGTTGCAATTGGTGTACAGATTGAAGATGTGCAATATTCCTGTGCAGTGTTCCATAATCCTGAAGCAGGAGCTATAGATCCAAGACAATTCCTAAATTGTGAATCAGCAACTACACCCAAAGTTTACAATAGACTCTTGCTAAAATTGTCAGATTTTTTGAAACCAAAGCCACTCTATTTTGCTGAGATTGAGTCTCGGTCTATTCCTTCCGGTCCTAGGTCTCCTTAACAATGAGCACAAAAAATACATGGTATATATTTATATGGTTTTTGTTTCTTATAGGAAATGTACCTTCCCTAAATATGATTTCCTTTTCTGGCACCACAAACAGACAGAAGGGGAGGTACAGTAATAAAGAAACATTCAATCTGACATTCGGAGTTCAGGGATGGATATTATATTTGTACATGATAATTGCAGGAAAATAAGAGTATCTTATGTGAAATCGGAAATGCACATATATTAATTAGGTTCCCGGTCTTCAACTCACCTTTCTGTGAAAGAAAATAGTTATTCCATTGATCTAAAGGATTTCTTCTTTCACTATTTCTTAACAAATGGGATAGAAGTTTGACAGAGGTGAACATTTTGTAAAGTTGTAAAGTGCTTTTCAGCCTTTCCTCATTTGTTTACTTGTTTACTTATTTATTTATTTATTTATTTATTTATTTATTTATTTATTTATTTATTTATTTATTATTTATTAGTTGCATTTGTATGCCGCCCACTCCACAGAGACTCTGGGCGGCTCACAGCAATAAAAATTCACATGCAACAAAAAATTAAAAAAATCATTAAAAACAGTAAATATTAAAACATTTAAAAACATTAAAAACCACAATTTAAAAACCCATACAATAAATCATTCATGGGACCAAGAGTAATCGATGTTGTACTAAAATCATTGGCCCCAGGCCTGTCGACAAAGCCATGTTTTTACTGCTTTTCTGAAGGCTGGCAGGGTGGGAATAATGCGGATCTCGGGGGTAGTCTATTCCATAGAGCCGGTGCTGCCACAGAGAAGGCCTTTGTTCGTGGGCCCACCAGCCGACATTGTTTGGCTGACGGGACTACCAGCAGACCAACTCTGTTGGCTCTAATCGGTCTTAGGGAGGTATGTTGGAGAAGGCGGTCTCGGAGGTAAACTGGACATATACCCTGTTTCCCCCAAAATAAGACATCCCCTGATAATAAGCCCAATCGGGCTTTTGAGTGCATGGCAGTAAGGCCAAGCCCTTATTTCAGGGTTCAAAAAAATATAAGACAGGGTCTTATTTTGGGGAAAACACAGTACATATATATGTTACCTGCAATGTGTGAAAGCTGGCATTGTGTAGAATGCATAGGAAATCTGTAGATTACAGTATGTGATGGTTTTTTAGGCAAAGGATGAAATAGCTGTCTTATTTTAATGTGCTATGTACGTTCTCTGGGCATTGTATATAATATCTAGGCATTATGTAGAATGACAAGACCTATTTAAGTTAAATGGATTAACTTAAACAGAGCCTGAAATTGCTCAGTTTTATAGTAAGTGGGAGTTTGAACTCAGGATTTTTAGATTTAATTATGACAGTATAGGGATTGAAAGACACATAAGCATATCATGCCCTTTATGTTTATGTTGCCTTGTATTATATTAATTTCCCCAAAAGATGAAAATGTAAGAATTGAACTAAGGTTGGCTATAAGGGACCTGCAACACGTAACAGTTATCTAATTTTAATAGTTACTTAATTTTAATAAAAAGTAAGCAAATACTAAAAATGTAACATGGCGGTGTTTTTTTCTTTCTTTCTTTAAAAAAAACCATTTAGGATTTTGTCCCACTTTATCAAGATTTTGAACACTTTTTTACAAGAAACTTCTATATGAGAATAAGAGATAATTGGAACCGCCCTATCTGCAGTGCTCCCGGAGCCACATTTGAACTCTTGGAACGTGTTTCAGATGACAACAACTTGACATTTAGGTGGGTCAGTCTACAAAGTGCTTTTAATTAATATAAATAAAACTATGTTTATTCTTTAGCAGCAAAACATTATATTTATAGGCCTGATTTTGTATCCGTTTCAAAGTTAGAATGTACTCTTTTTACACTCTTGGCCAAAAATTAGTGTTGTTGTTGTTGTTGTTGTTGTTGCCTTCTTCCTGAGGAGTGATTTTTCATTTACTTGAAATTGACGTTTGCTGTTGACTTTCATTGTGATCTTTTTCTCCAAACTTAACAGTTGGTGGCTTTCCATGCTTTTTTATTTAAAAAAGTTCTTAGGAAAGATGGGAACTTTTATCCCTTTCCTCTTCTCCAGTCTGTAGCATTTGTAATCCCATCATTTTTCCAAGGAGGACAGGCAGGCAGAGAGGAAGGCAAAAGAGGAATGGAAGAATGCCTGACTAGGTGGCTCAGTGGCTAAGACACTGAGCTTGTCGATCAGAAAGATCGGCAGTTCAGCGGTTCGAATCCCTAGTATAGGTCTCCTGCGTGAGCAGGGGGTTGGACTAGATGACTTCCAAGGTACCTTCCAACTCTGTTACTGTTACTGAATGTCTATATATTGAAGTTGTCACAGTGCTGTACAGGTTTGAAACCTGAACTGCCCCATATTGACTGTTATGAAAAGCCATGTGTTGTTATTTTTTTCTGATGGTGAGTACAATACACCCACTCCTTGTTTTATGACCGGGTTCCATTCCAGTGACCTGTTTGTTAAGCAAAATTAAGTCAGTAAGTGAACACATGACTGAAAGAGAGAGAGAGAGAGCTGCCACAAAGATCCCTGGTTGTTGCCATCTCATTCAGATAAAGTTTTCTCAGACAACTGTGCCCGCATCACAGTTTCACATCAGGTATTCAAAAACTGCTTGTAAATGGGTGCATTGGTCAGAAAATGAATTTTTATCACTGTTTTATTTGCAAATGATTGCCAAACATAGTTGTCATTAAACAAGGAGTGAGTATATATACAAAAAGAAGAGGTTTTGTGAATCTATGCATCACCAGAACTCTAATTCCGGAAACCTTCAACTGGGTGAAACAGTGCATCATAGAGCAAAATGTTTTGAACCTCAAATTGGCTAACGTACAGAACGTGTTCAAAATCTGGGACCCACGACTCCTGTGGAATTGAAATTTGGCAAATTTTATAAAACATTTTATGATATAAACTTTATCATAAAGTGGTTTATGGCACAATACAGAAAACATTTCCTGTGGTGATATTTGATATTCAGGGTAAGCTATCTTTGATACATCTCTGAACATATCTCACCTTTTCCAGTGAAGGCAGGACATTAGAAACTCTACCATTGTTGAAGGCATTGAGGAATCTGGTAAGGAAATACCTCTGAAACGATGACCCAACAGGACCTGGACTGTCTAATAATACCGTATTTTTCGGAGTATAAGACACACCTTTTCCCTCCCTAAAAGAGGCTGAAAATTTGGGTGCGTCTTATACTCCGAATGTAGCTTTTCTGAAGCTTTTTTTCCCAGCCCTAAGGAGGTGCTAGCGATCTTCCCCGCTTTCTACTCCGTCTTTGCAGGCTTGTTTTCATTCCTACTCCCTCTGAAAAAGGTCTTTTCAGCCCTAATGAGGTGCTAACGATCTTACCGGCTTGCAGCATTTTTTTATTCCTACTCTCTTGAAGTAGTTTTTTTACCAGCCCTAAGTCTTTGAAGGCTTGTTTTCATTCCTACTCCCTCTGAAAAAGGCTTTTTCAGCCCTAACCAGAGGATAAAATAATGTGCTGAAGCTGAACAGACTAAGGACGCTAGCCAGATGAATACCTGGTAGGTAGATTTTTTTCCCCTATTTTCCTCCCCCAAAATTAAGATGCATCTTATACTCCGGTGCGTCTTATACTCCGAAAAATACGGTAATTTAAAGTTAGAAGTGATGATCTGAAGGATTGTTGAATGTTGTATAACCTCTATACTCATTAAAAAGGGACATGTTCAAGCAGAGGAGGAAGGGTAGTTCAAGGAGACTTCCAATAGCAATAGGTGAAAGGTTACCACCATTTGGGGCACTGTGTCTTGTCAGATTTATCTCACTGTTGCCACCTGTGGTTAATTCAGCTTGCTATAAATATTTTATCACAAAGGCACTTTAAGTATCTTATAAAATACTTCTTGTGCTGACATCCATAAAGGCATATTTGGGCACAGTCTGGGTTTATATAGAAAATTGTGATTGTCCTATACAGCTTTTTTCCTGAAAGATAAGGTAAGATAAGTCTTTATTGTGGTCTTTGATTAACATGTTTGTGTTTGCATGTGTGTGTGTGTACATACATGGACATGCACAAACATACAATAAATACATAAAATGCATTAAGTATAAATTTAAAAATGGCAATTAAAAGGGGGGAGGGGAAAATTTAAAGGTATCAAAGAAAGCAGTTTTATTGGTTACTAAAATAACAAATAATATTTGTTGCTTCATAACTTTCCTGAAAAGAAAAACCTCCTTCAGCCTTGGCTGAAGAAAAGATTGCCTGAATTGATTTAGGAAGGAAGGAGCATTCCAATCTCCTGGTATTAACTGAATTTTAAAATAGATTTGGCTAATTAAAAAGTATTTTAGTAATAATTAGATTTTATGTTGTTACACTTTCTTTGACTATTATAGGTTCACTGGAAGGATAATCAAGAATGTAATCAATATGGGTTCATATAATTACCTTGGCTTTGCAGAAACTGACCACAATGCTTTGAAAACAGTGAGTTCAGTGTTAAATAAATATGGCACAGGAATATGTAGCACCAGACAGGAAATGGGTAAGTTAAAATTATTATTATTAAAATCTGAGTCTAGAAATCTTGTTTAGAACTATACTGTAGATTTGACTTCTTAATGAATTTTATTCATTAACACATAATCTTAAAGTAATTCACTTGGGTGGCTGCTCTCATACTTATTTACCTAGATACCCAGCCACCCCCATAAACAACTACTTGTTGCCTAACCAGAAACTGTTAAACTATGAGTAACTATTGCTCAGCTAAAACAGCTCATGTATAGGATTGCCTGGATTATAATATTTGAATTCACTTTAAAGCTTTCAAGAATAGGAGAGTGGTTTTGCTTGTTCAGCTTTAAAATTGTATTTCAATTAACTTCATTTAAAAGCAACATTGGTATGAAGAGCTTTTAATACCAGAAGTTAATTTCATTTTTGTTCAAATGAAATAAAACTCTATATGGCTGTTCTCCCTTAAATCTGACATATTATATCATGATGCAGCATAGTGATCCTTTCATGTAATGCACTCGCACATTTTTCCCAAAACAGATTATTATAATGGCTAAAAACAGAGAAGGTGGAAGAAAAGTTGAATGGAACCCTTGTGTACCTATTCATTTATGTCATGATCTGGCCCCAGTTCAAGGATATTTTTCATCAGCCTGGAAGTCCATCATCTATTAACATGCACACAAGGGAATGGAGAATTCTAATTCTACCTCAAGTTGTGCTCAGTTGTAGTTATGAAGGCAGCAGCAATTTTTAGGCAGCGGCATTATTGTATGTAGAGATTTAATAATGTGTTATACCCATGATTGAAAGGATAACCTCTTTGTCATAAAAGAATTCTGAACAGCTATTGTTATCAGAGTAGTGTTTTTCATCCCTCAGACAGGTGGGATTGAAAAATTTTAGCAACCGGTTTGGTGCCCGGTTGCTGGGTGGCTGTGGCCATGGGGGGGCCTATTCGGCCTCCTGCACCATAGCAGGGGGGGGCGTTTTTGCCCTCCCCAGGCTCCGGAGGCTTTCCTCGAGCCTCCGGGAGGGCGAAAATGGCCTCCCCCGGGCACCAGAGGCCTTCTGGACGCCGGAAATGGACCTGTTTCTGGTACTTCCGGTAGGCCTATTTTTCGCCCTCCCCAGACTCCGGAGGTTTTTTTCAATCCTCCGGGAAGGTGAAAACTGCCTCCCCCAGGCTAGGGAGGCCCTCCGAAGGCCAGAAACAGACCCGTTTTTGGACTTCTGGTACTTCCAATAGGCCCGTTTTTTGCCGTCCCCAGGCCCCGGAGGCTTTCTTCAAGCCTCCGGGAGGATGAAAACGGCCTCCCCCTGGCTCTGGAGCGCCTCCAGAGGCTGGAAACAAGCCCGTTTCCGGACTTCCGGTACTTCCAGTAGGCCCATTTTTCACCCTCCCAGAACCTCCATGTGGGCCCTGCACTTACCTGGCATCCAAAATGGGCCGCATGGAGACTCCTGGGAGGGGAGGGGCAGGGTAGGCAGGATCACCCAGTCCTTGCAACAACCGGTTCAGTGAACCAGATGAAAATTAACATCGGGTTCACCTGAGCTGGTCCGAACTGGCTGAATCCCACGCCTGCGAGTCAGCAATAAGCATTTCTTCCAGAAGATCCAATTGATATCTAATTATTGTTTTAACACTGCAATCATTTCCCATATTTGACACTTCAATCATTTCCCACTTTTATATATATGTGTGTGTGTGTGCGTGTGTGCGTGTGTGTGTGTGTGTGTGTGTATATACACACACACACACACACACACACACACACACTGTTTCCCCCAAATTAAGACATCCCCTGATAGTAAGCCCAATCAGGCATTTGAGTGCATGGCAATAAGGCCAAGCGCTTATTTCGGGGTTCAAAAAAATATAAGGCAGGGTCTTATTTTCGGGGAAACACGTTATATATTATATATATTACATTACATTACATTACACACACACACACACACACACATACACACACTTACTAATATATATAATTAGGGTGATTAACACAGTTAATGAGTGATTACAGATTAACATGGTTTATGAGTGATTACAAATGTATATTAATATAACCACATAGATAAATGTCCGTAATTAGTATTATAATCAAAGCAACTGGCATGCCTATTGATCTATGCAAAGGCTACATAATTAATGTAATGTCCCTCCATATGTTGAAGTTTAGCAATTGTTGGCTTTAATGTTCCCAAGTTACATGATATGCAAGGCACTCAGGGTAATGATAGGCAAGCTGTTGTTCTCCAGATGTTTTGGCTTCAACATAGCCAGTAGCAAAGTAGTGTGGTAGTTGTAATCTCAAGCATCTGGAGAACACCAAGTAGTGTTAGTCGTCTAAGAGTTAATCCAGTATGTAAAATTATAGGACCTGAACATATTACTCTAGAGGAGATTGTGACCTGTGCCCTCTTTGGTGTTTAGCTAGTGTTAATCAAGGGTCCTTCTACCCTGAGCTTATAGTGAAATAAGAATTCTGATTAACGTTAGCAATGATTTTGCTGAAGACCATGCAGAATAGATATCAGAAAAGCGAGAGTGGCTAAGCACTCAAGATTGAACTTTTTTATTTATTTTTTTCACCATAAGAGAAATTCTAATGACTCATTAACCTTCTGGATGTTTCCGAAGTAATTTATCTTTGTGGGAAAGTTAGCTTGCATAGCTCTTCGTTTGTCAATTTCTCAAGCTTGAGGAGAGATTTGTCATTCAGTGCAAAACCGCTATTCTGAAAATGTTGATTTTCATTCTAATTAAAGCAGATAGAAACCATGGAGAGTTTGAAAAATATTCTTAAACATGAAAGTTCAGACAAGAGGAAGAAACAAAGTTCTTCATATTATTTGTAACTTATGACATCACCCAAATTTTCAAATTCATAGCTTGTTGGAAATTGTTTTCCTGTGTCTCTGCAGTAAAAATGTCAGAGGAAATTGAAAGTTGCCTTGTATTAAGGCAGACCATTCACCCATTTCATTTAGTATAAACTATGCTTATAGTGATCCTTTCCTCAGACAAATGTCTTTTCCCAGCCCAACCCAAGAACTGAACCTGAGACCTTTTGCAAGCAAAGCATGTGTAGGTCCTCAACGTACAACAGTTCATTTAGTGACCATTTGAAGTTACAACGGCACTGAAAAAAGTGACTTATGACCATTTTTCACAGTTACAACATTACAGCATACCCCAGCCTTAGTGACACAATGGTTAGAATACATTATTGCAGGTAAATTCTGCTGACTGCCAGCAGTTCGATTCTGAATGGCTCAAGGTTGAGTCAGCCTTCCATCCTTCCAAGATCGGTAAAATCAGGACCCAGATTATTGGGGGCAATATGCTGACTCTATAAACCACTTAGAGAGGGCTGTGAAGCAGTTTATAATTCTAAGTGCTATTGCTATTTTTCACACTAATCACCATGGTCATGTGATTTACATTCAGATACTTGACAATTGGTCCATATTTATGATGGTCGCAGGGTCCCGAGGTCATGTGATCATCCTTTGCGAACTTCTGACAAGCAAAGTCAATGGGGAAGCCAGATTCACTTAACAACTGTGTTACTAATTTAACAACTGCAGTGATTCACTTAACAACTCTGGCAAGAAAAGTTGTAAAACGGGGCAAAGCTCAACACATTTCTCACTTAACAACATAAATTCTGAGCTCAGTTGTGGTCATAAGCTGAGCACTACCTGTATTCTTCAATTAAGATACAATTCCTTGATTTAATCCACATGATTGAGTGAGACATACTGTGGTTACTTCACTCTACTACGTATGTAAATTTATCCTGCTTCACTGAGCTTTGGGAATCAGAACTGTTCATAACCATATTTAACTTTGCCTTATCCTTCTGCATTAAAAGAGAAATTTGATGAAACTGAACTGGGCTTTTCATTCTCACCCAAAATCTCTTTGTCACGAACATTCACAAACACCTCACCCTACCACCCACAGAAGTTCCATTTTAATTAGAAATGTGCAAAGCAGTAGAGCTGGTCTTACAAATCCTGGTTGGTCAGGTTGGGTGCCTTCAATGTTGAATCAATTCTCATTGTAGTTTAAACAGTGAGCCATTGCCATACAAATAAGACTTGCATGTTGATACGATATCTTTAGCTTGTTAGGTTTTATTACAGAAGAGTGCTTTGGTGATGTCTCAGTTATTGCTAATTGAAGGAAATGGAATGGGTGAATTTATTTGGGCAGCTCATGATTATTCAGTGCATATATCAGGGTTTCTAATTTAATAGGAGGCAACAGAAGCAAAATATAATCCAAAAATGAGAAACTTTCAAGGGAGGTTTAGATATAAATCCATTTTACATAACTTGAAGATTAAAGGTATTAGCGTAGATCCAAATCTATATCTTCAAGAGCATGGCTATTCTCTAGTGCAGTGTTTCTTAACCTTGGCAGTTTGAAGATGTGTGGACTTCAACTCCGAGAATTCCCCAGCCAGCGTTGCTGGCTGTGGAATTCTGGGAGTTGAAGTCCACACATCTTCAAACTGCCAAGGTTGAGAAACACTGCTCTAGTGGAAACTTCTACTCTGAGGGAGATTTTTGTAAAGTTTCTCCTGACATGTTCTTATATGACATTTAGGAAAGTTCCCTTATTTTTCTGACATGAATAAAGAAATAAGTGAAAACTACTTCGTCCCCTTTCCTATTTGGGGAGCAGAATTAGATACAAGCAGATATAGCGATTATATTATTTGCTATATTTTCAGAATTTAAAATATGTTGGGGGTAGCATTCAAAAGCTATGATACTTCAGATTATATAATTATAGTTTGGCTTTGTAATAGGAAAATTGAGAGAGGTAAGCAAAATTAAATAAATACAAATTATATTGTATTATCTCTAATTAAAATGTTCAATATACATGTGCAAAATAAAGTGGAAAATTGAAAAAAGCTAGCATTTTTAAATTTTATTAAGAAACAAAATACGTATTTTTTTTGTACTTATTCATGAAAAGTCCAACTATTCTCCAGAAGAAAGGATTTTCTCAGCTAATATGGAAAGCTCATCCTCCAATGCCAATGAAATTATTGGCTGTATTGTTTCTGTGGAATTTTCATTTTGTTGCACTCTTCTGCTTTTTGTGGAGAATGTTTGTTATTTGTTTCTCTTCAATCCTCAATGCATTTCCAGTTTTGTTCGTACTTCTTTTTATCACTTTATCACTATTTATCTTAAAGTAAAGATTGGAATACAGGTGCTTTAACTGTAATACAATTCATATTTTCCCTATAAGAAACATAGCACTTTTAATTATAAATTCTAGAATGAAGAATTTTTAAAATTGTCAGTGTTGATATGTGAAAGTAAATAAGTTTGAATTATAGTTTAGCTTAGATGATCATGAATGATACTAATGAGATCCTTTAAAATATTTTTTGCTGTTTATAACAGGAAACTTCGATAAACATGTGGAATTAGAAAATACGGTAGCACAATTCCTTGGTGTTGAATCAGCTCTGGCATTTGGTATGGGGTTTGCTACAAATTCTATGAATATTCCAGCATTAGTAGGGAAGGTAAGTGAACATCCTTCCAAATATGTTTGTTGTGATCATCGCCCAGGAAATTTAAGTACTGTACATTGGAAAGCTGTCTTATTTCTTTTAGAAGGCAAGGCAAGCTGTGGTACTTCTCCACATATTTTGCATTAAAGTTAGTTGATTTAATAATTAACTTTTGCTTCTGACACTGCTATGTTGAAGGAGTACATATTAGCATAATTACTAGGAACTTTTTCTCCTACTTAAATATTGCTGAACTAAATACAATTATACAACAGCAGACTAATTTCATTTGCGCAGTATTTAAGAGAGAGTTTCTGGTATTTAACATAAATGAAACCATTGGTGTGTTACAATAGTGGGTTCTAAAACCCGTTGTTACTGGTTTGCGCGCTTGCGCGCGCGCAACACTTCTGTGCATGCGCAGAAGCGTCCCAGATGGGTGGGCGGAGCCTCCCGCGGCCCGCCACAGCCACTACGGGTTCTAAGAACCAGGCCAAACCGGGAGCAACCCACCGCTGGTGTGTTATAAGAATTTTAATTATACACACAGTAGAATAGTTTTGTCAAACTGTTTATTTGCTTTCATGGGGAATCTGTACAATTCAGGAATCAGGCTATTAGAAAATAGACCTGATCCATTCTTAATTTTTTTATTGATGAGGTAATACTATGGTCAGTAAGTATTAACTTATAATGGTGATGGTGAGTATAGTTGTTTAAAAAAATCATAGTGCCTATAATTCAATCAAGGGACTGTGCTAAAGGCTTCATTTTTTAAAACGAAATCTATGTGTTTCTTGTATATGGTTGCTGAAATTATTTTTGTAAGTCTGTTTAGGATTGTATAATTAGGAAAATGTCAAACTGTACTACTTGAATTGGCATTCATTCAGAAGCATCCACACAATTCTATGATTTCATCAAAATGGCGAAGCAAGGATTATAATACTGAAACATTCACGTTGTCATTCATTCCCCACCTGTTGATGCCTCTGGTTTTGTCTTAAGTCCATGAAAAGAAGAGATACGTTTGCTGAGTCTTCTTTTTTATCTCTGTCCAAAACAAAAAAGACTAATTTATGTTGATAAATAGTACATTCTCAGTACTCCATGGCTGCAAATCAGGAGGTTTTTTTAGTCTTATGCTGTTGTTGTTGTTTTACTCCTCCTCTGCAAGAACAATCCATCATTCTTGATGCCTTGATAAATTCCAAATGTAGGGATATAGCCAAAAAAGGAAAAATGAGTTTTAATAAGTATTGATCATGCTAAAGATATTTGATACATTTCAGACCAAAATATGGCTATACAGTAGTAGAAGAAATCTGAAATATTAATGAATGTTCTATTTCCTAAATTAGTACTAATTAATGCAGATTTCATCCATTTTCTTCAATTTCTTTTATGAGCATAGGATTTTGATTTTGAAGCTTCAGTTAATTCTTCTCAGACCTATAACAAATACAAATAGTCCTCGACTTACAGCAGTTCATTTAGTGACTGTTGAAAAGTTACAACGGCACTGAAAAAAGTGACTTATGACCGTTTTCACGCTTATAACCGTTGCAGCATCCCCATGGTCATGTGATCAAAATGCAGATGGATTTTAAAAAACTCATATTATTAGCATAGTTGGATAGCAACTTTAATTTAAATGGGGGGGGGGGACTGGCTTCCCTACTATTAAATCTTTTTCAGGTACCAAATTAAATCATCCCTTCGTATTTACCAGTTTTACCAAGACAATCTTTAAAATAGTAATACAGTAATATGTCAAAATCTGTCATTAGTTAAACTACATGCCAGCTGAAAACCCTTGGCTTCCAGGGGAGGAATGTCACGTAGTGAATATTGTCAGTTGTATGTATATGCAGGGTGATGCACCCCTATCTAATATTATGGTACATTCTAATACAAGCAGAACACGTGATATGATTTTGTACGCATGTCCACATTCCTGATCCACCATTAATCTTCTTCTGCCTTAGCTGTCGACCTGAACGGTCGTGTTTTCTTAGCAAAGATGTAATTATTCAGGATTTATTGTTTTTTGTACCGAAATAAATATTTCTATTAGACTTTTTTAATCTCGGCTTTATTTCTAACTGTCTGAATTCCAAGTAAAGATCCAAATCGCCTCTATGAGATTTATTCTCATCTCTCAACAAGGAATGAGGGAACTGAAGATGTCTCCATGAAAACAGAGCTGATAACTGCCATGAAGAATGAAGAGCTGATGGGTGGACCAGTTCTTCAGAACCTCTCTGGACAAAGAGAGGTTGGGAGATAACTTCCTGTGTCTCAAGACAGCCACTCTTAGAGCTCTTAGACTATAAGACAGCTATATCTTACTGATTTGAATACTGGGAGGTAACAGCAATAGCCATATTGTTTGCAACCGCATGACCTGTGCCTACATTCGCTAATCTCACTTGCTAATAATCTTTTTTGGAAATTGCTCATTAAACACTTTTAAGCTTTTGGAGACTTTCAGAATGACAAGTTTGAAAACATTGAGTGAGTTTGCCTTCTAACCTGAACAAAAGACAATTTTAATCATAAGGGTTTAAAGAATCTGAAATAAGTAGCTAAAAGCTAAAGATGTTGATCTTAAAAAATTATAAAAGGGCTAGGTATCCTGATAAATTTGGAATATTGAAACTTTTAGAATAGGATTTTGGAATTAATTATAAAGAACTAACAGCTTCTCATGGGAAATAGATCTGTTTTGGTTTTTGGAAGACACAATAGAGATAAGTAATTTTATGATTTAAAAACTGGACACTAGAGGGGACTAAAGATTTTTGGGACCGTAAAAATACAAGCCTATAAAATGCTGACTGAAGGAGTATTTTGAAGAACGAAATCAGAAATTAGAAACCACAATATGAACAATGTCAATAATAATGTCTGCTTCTATGCACAGAATACATCAAAAGTATCAAAAATACTGAAGAAATGACAGATCTAGAACAAATTTGATCTGACAAGACAAAGACTGGATTTGTAACTGACAGGTGAAGAGAATATCTTGCAAAAGGATGTTTCACTAGATCTACAAAGAACTTGGCTAATGTTTTAACATTCAAAAGGGAAATACAAATGATAAACCTAGAGAGTGACCTAGACAATTTTCAATGAAGATTTGTCAAAGCCTTGAAGAACACCGTGTGATGAGACAAATAAGAAATTAAAAGAAGTCAAATCCTAGGACAATGTTTGCATCAACTAAAGATTGTTATAAGTGAAAGGAAGGAATATTTGATTATTTTAATCAAGGTTGAAACAAGAGAAGTCGTTGCTTCTGGCAATCCTTATGGATTTTTTGCTGACATACATTAGGACTGAAAAGATATCTTATGTATTTGTCTGTAAACAAGGGATAGGATGAAGAAACAATTGTTTGCAATGTTAGAAGGGGTGAAGAGTCACTAAATTTTTGTATAATTGTGATGAAAGTTGGAAATCACTTTTTTATATATTTCTTTTCTCTTTCTTTATTCTTTTTCTTTCTTTCTTTCCCCTTTGCCCTTGTATTTCTTACTCTTTCTTTCTATTCTTTTTAAGTTTACTTTGCATTAGATTTTATTAATAATCAAAATTCTTAATAAAATTATACAGACACATGTATGTGTTAGCTATAAATATTAGTCTGCATTGATTTTATTCTTCTGGTTTTATTATAATGTTTTAAGGCCTGGTTTCTTTTAATTCATTTTTGAGAGATAGGGGCATCTGCAGTATATTTTCCTTAGGTTCCTTGGGTTTTTATTTACTATTTTTGATAGCTGGTGATAATTACAGCGAGGTTAAATAAGGCAAACAACATTCTTGTTTGTTTGCTTGCTTAATTTATTGTAATATATTATTACTACAATAATATACAATATGTATTGTTGTAATTCTTTGCTATGTATTTCCACAGGGTTGTCTAATTTTAAGTGATGAGTTGAACCATACTTCACTTGTTCTTGGTGCAAGGCTGTCAGGTGCTACCATTAGAGTCTTTAAGCACAACAGTGAGTATCAATGAGGCAGCTTTAACTAACTGATAAAAAAATGAAATTCATGTCTGTAACTGTTTTTCTTTGGAAATAATGTGTTCACACTTTTAATATGTAAGAAAAACCTTTTTAATTTTCATGGAAAGAGGCCTCAAGTTACCACAGTGAAATTTGATTCTCGTTTGTAGCACACACTGTTTTAAGACTAATTACTTTTGTCTGTAATACAGATTTTTTTTACTGTCACGTTGATAGAGAAAAGGTACAAAAGACTAACCTTAGAGATATCTCTAAAATTTGAGACAGGGATCCTTTTCTGTCATCTTTTCATGGGAGCCTCCAAATGCTAATTAATTGTCCTTAGTTCTTGTCTTTCCTTAAAGAAATTTAAAGTTCAACCCACAGTTGAGAAGGATAAAGTTAATATAGAAAAAAATTATCTGAGGCTAAAGCAAATTTTTGTAGCATTAGATTATGATTTAACTCTGGAATCAAATCAGGTCACTGTTCAAGATCTGAACAAATGCTAGAGATATGACTTCAGATACAGATACTGCTGTTACTTTTAATCATTTTTCCCACCCAGCTATTATCTTATCAGAGGTCCGCACAGTGTCTGGTAAGCCTAACTATAAATTTGGTAAATATTGAACTAAAACCAAAAACTCCTTCCTAGTTCAACAGAAACCACTTCACTGGATGGAAAATTGATTAAACAATTGCCTTTGTAAAATCTTAATGGAGTTTTTGTGTATTTTCACCCTTAAGATGCTGGTTAGTTTCTAGTCAAGAAAGGTTTATATCACAATCCATTTTCGTTTAAATGCTTAAACATGTTGGCATTTATCATAATTAGAACTGAAAATTCAATTGTAAATCTGAAGATTCAAGTGAGCAATGTTTTCACCATTCTTTTTTTAAGGGAAGGAGAGAGCGCGCTACCGCCGCCGCTGCGCTGCTCCAATATTTCTTTGGTGGGCCTCCGCAGGAGGGACCGCTGAGCAGAGGCACCCGGCGAGCGGGGTGAGAGGCGTGGGGATGCCAGAAGTGGCGGCGGCGGCGACAGGCTCCTGCCCGCGTCTCCCACCCGCCTCTTGCCTTAAGCTGCCGGGCGCCTCTGCTCCATGGTCCCTCCCGCGCGCGCCCACCAAAGAAATATCGGAGCGGTGAAAGTAGCAGCAGCGGCGGTAGCGCGCTCTCTCCTTCCCTCCCTGCATGGGAGGGAAGGAGAGAGCGCGCTACCGCCGCCGCTGCGCTGCTCCAATATTTCTTTGGTGGGCCTCCGCAGGAGGGACCGCTGAGCAGAGGCACCCGGCGAGCGGGGTGAGAGGCGTGGGGATGCCAGAAGTGGCGGCGGCGGCGACAGGCTCCTACCCGCGTCTCCCACCCGCCTCTTGCCTTAAGCTGCCGGGCGCCTCTGCTCCATGGTCCCTCCCGCGCGCGCCCACCAAAGAAATATCGAAGCGGTGAAAGTAGCAGCAGCGGCGGTAGCGCTCTCTCTCCTCTCCCATACGCATTAACCCTGCCGGTGCCGCGGTCAGGGACTCAGTCTGGTGGCTGGAACCCCGCGAGAGACAGCGACAGAGGCTCCTTCCCAGCAGGAGACGCAGGTTGGCGGCGGGGCTCCGGGGCTTCTTCAGCAACCCACCCACCTACCTCGCTTGGTGCGGTTCCCCGCACTTGACGTCTTGGAAGAGGGCTGGGCGAGGGAGAAAGGAGCCACGGTGGGGATTGGTTTGCAGAGAGAAAGAAAGAAAGAAAGAAAGAAAGAAAGAAAGAAAGAAAGAAAGAAAGAAAGAAAGAAGAAGGAAGAAGAAGAAGAAGAGAAAGAAAGAAAGAAAGAAAGAAAGAAAGAAAAAAAGAAAGAAAGAAAGAAAGAAAGAAAGAATCATTACCAATGCTATGATGGAAATCACCAACTCAAAGACAAATATCACTTTGGAGCAAGGAAGCTGCTACAGCAGCAACAAATTAAACAGCACAAAGACAGGGATTCTCTCAATATCCCATTGTCCCTATTGACATTTAGTTGAATTCACTTTTAAAATATATTATATGGCTCTCACTGAAATAAATTTCCAAATTTTTTGCTTTCATGGCTCTCTTAGTCAAAAAGGTTCCCGACCCCTGGTGTAGCCAAACAATTATCACAAAAAGAATGTACTTTTTTATAATATTTATTTGTAACAAAGGGAGCAACAATTTCCTGAACTGCTTACTAGTTTATGTGGAACAGCCAAAAAGCCTCCACAAAACAATTTTCAAAACCAAAAGTAACAATTTTTCATATTTCCTCTCCACAGTATTAAATAAAAATAAAAACCCCATTCTCATAAAATGAATTGAAGATGGGGGAAGTGTTAAGAAGAGAGTGTGACTAAGTTTCAATGGACATTTAATCAGAATCATTTTCTGAGCTGAAATTGTCAGTATCCATCTCTGCTTCTGCAGTTACTCTTTTTTGTCCGTCATCACAATTAGGAACTTCTAAAAACTGAAGGTTTGCCCGGATCGAAACAAGCTTCTCTACCCTTTCACATGTCAGTTTAGTTCTTGACTTAGTGTGAGTGTTTCCAAACATAGACCAGATTCTTTCACATGCTGCAGAAGATGGAGGTATTTTTTTCTTTTTTCAATTTTTCCAATTTTTTGGGAAAAAAACAAAAAAGCCTTCAGGAAAAAAACAGGGAAAAAACATGTTTTTTTCTGAATTTTTCCATTTTTTTTCTGGGCCTTCACATCTCTAGCCATGCCCCATAAGGGTATGGCCAGACAAGGCCAAGCTCCATCAGGGCACGGCCTGGCAAGTGTAGTATCCATTTTGCATGCGGCCACGCCCCACAAGAGCACGGCACAGATTACAGCACCTGTGATACGCCAGTTAAGCACATGATGTATATCACTTCTGGCGATGGTCGCTAACCGATTGCACATGACCTTGCCTGATTTCAGCATTGACAGCAGCCCATCAGTGTAGCCACTCATGGCTTCCAGGGCATCTTCCTCAGCCGCATCTGGTTCCTCCAAGGGTCACAAAGACCGTCATAGGTCAGGCGAACCCGAGCGTCCTGCCACGGCTTCAAAGGACGCCTCATCATCTGAGGGCGACCAGTACTGATGAACAGCATCGCCACAAGAAGTTGGCCAAGATATGTGACAAGGCAGCGCCCAGAGGTCACGCAGCTGCAGCTACTTCACATGACCACGAGATGTCTTCGGACAGCGTTGGGTCTTCGGCTTAGAAACAGAGATGAGCCCTAGAGCCGGAAACAACTAGCATGCATGTGTGGGGGAACCTTTACCTTTTATGTACATAGATACCTATGTAGATATATTTTTTATGCATAAACCACAACTATGCCCCTCAGGTTCTGTTAAAAAGGAATCAGTAGAAGTTAAGTGCTCAAGTATTTTAAGTCCCAGTGTTTTCAGTACAAACTGAACCAAAAGCTCACATTTGCCCTACACTGCTGGGATGAGGTGACAGCCTATTTGTCCAGTTAGGATCAGAAGGAAAGCCAGGAGTTTAGTCTGATAGGAATTGATCTTTGCATACAAATTGGAGGGAATAGGCTGGTGCATGGTCTCTTAGGGCTCTAGCTTTGCAGCTTTCAAAGCAGGATTTTTTAAAAATATATATGTTGGCATATGCTCCTACACATTGCAAAGAGACTTTTTCAAAGACTGTTCATGGCCTTAGTATCAATCTGGCTTTTTCTGCTAGTGGAGACAATGAATGTATAAGATAGGAATGGTACTTTTGATGTCATCAAACATCAAAACTAAATTGCTGGCATAGATTCTGAGATGCTTTTGACCTTTTCCTGTATCAGAGTAACGGTGTGTACATTTGTTATTGCATTATTTGGTTTCTTTGTCCCTCCAAGCTGCAACAACATTATGTTTTGAAATATTTCAATTTGTAATCAATAACTTGATATCATACACTAATTTGAAGGGTCATGCCTTATATCAGGAAACTTAATAGACTATATGACTGAGCAGGGATAAGATACAAATAACTCTAAAGCATATCACATTCATATATCCATCAAATTTAATGGACTGTTATTTCCTAAAAGAGATTGTGAAAAAACATTGTTATTTCTTTTCACTAGATTCAGTCCATATACTAAAGTTACAATAGTAATATTTCATACAGATGTTTGGTTTGTTTTTCTAAGCATCTCACACTTGGTTTAAATTTGTTATAAAATAGATTTTCAGTTTGTAGAAATTTTATATATAATTTGATACAATATTTCACATTATCTTGTATTTTTAAAATTAGATATGCAAAGCTTAGAAAAGCTTTTGAAGGATGCAGTAATACAGGGACAACCTCGAAGCCGAAGAGCGTGGAAAAAAATTCTTATTCTAGTAGAGGGCATTTATAGGTATGTAAAATATATAATTTCAACTGACTATGCAAATTCTAGAAAATCCATATAAAATACTCCAATATTTTGAAAATGTTAATAAGCACAGTAACCAAAAAGCCATAAATTATGCCCTACAAACTAGATTTTTCTTAATTTATTTCTTCTGCTGCTTGTATGATTCTGTTTTAGAATTTTTATTTGCTTCGGGGAAATACACTACCTGACTTGTCGGTCTCTTCCCCAAACCCCCACAACTTTAACCTTAGACTGTCTATTGTTGACCTCACCCCATTCCTGAGAGGTCTGTAAGGGGCGTGCATAAGTGCACCATTGTGCCTACCATCCCTGTCCTAATGTCCCCATTTATTTGTATCCATTTCATGTATTCATAAACATGTTTATACATATCTGTTATCTTATACATGCTTGACAAAAATAAATTAAAAAAAAACTTGAATAGGGAACAGTTGGCGTGATATTGGCATTATAATGGATCAGCTTCATGCATTAGATGTACTCGGTTCTCATTAACTTTCTTCTTCTTCTTCTAGCATGGAAGGTTCTATTGTACGCTTGCCAGAAGTTGTTTCCTTAAAGAGAAAATACAAAGCCTACGTCTACTTGGATGAAGCCCACAGCATAGGTGCCGTTGGTCCTACAGGAAGAGGAGTTGTGGAATACTTTGGAATGGATCCTAATGATATTGATGTATTGATGGGAACATTCACGAAAAGCTTTGGAGCAGCTGGAGGTTATATAGCTGGCAAAAAGGTAACAGCAGCAAGCATTGGCATTCAACAATAGCCAAACCATTATGGATGTTACAATAAGTGGCTCCTAAAAAAAATTGATATCACAAATTGTGGATTCAGACAGGAAACAAGGGTGATCTGAACTTTTCTAAATCCTAGTGGTTTTCAAACTTTGCAAGAGGTTTTCCCTCTCAGCTGGGATGGGTTTGCCGCCTTCAGCTTCATTTTGAAACTCTCCGAGCATCTTGAGATTGCACTGCCAAAAGCTGACAGCAAAATGGCCAGTTTTGGGTAGCTCAGTTTTGCCAAGTTAAGGAAATTACAGGTAGTCTTTACTTAACTGAATGAATTGGGTTTGAGATTTCTATCACTGTCAGAAATGTAAGATGTCACATGACTACATCACTTAGGGATGGAAATTCTACCACTTCCGGTTGTTTTTGTTGTTGTTGTTGTTGTTATTAAACAAATCATCAAGAGTTGTTAAGTGAGGAAATCACGTGATCACCACTTGCAATCTCTAGCCAGCTTCGCCATTGATTTTGTTTGTAGGAAACTGGCAAAGAAGGTCTCAAATTCAATCACATGATCATGAGATGCTGCAACGCAATTGCGAGATGGGTTCCAAGCACCCTAATCATGATGTTATGACAGTGGGGGCAACTAACATAAGTCTGAGGACTGGTCATAAATACTAGTTCGGCAGTTTTCAGTTCAAAAGGTCACTGAAGGAGTGGTCATTAAGCAAGCACTATCAGTAAAGGTCAAAGCAAATGTAATTCTCTGAAGCTTCATGCATCCATTTCAATCTTTAAATGAGAAAAATGGTCATTTTTCTCTAGAAAATTGTCTGAAATGATCTTGCTCTTCTGGTCAAGATATTCTTATGCAGTTCTCAGAGCTTTTGGGGGGATAGGTATGGACTCAGAGCTTTTTGTGGGGTAGGTATGGACTATGGAGGATAGTCCAAAGCAAAAAAAAAAGCTGATTCATAGCCTTTAATATCTTACTGCTCTGACTCTAAAGATCTTTATCTGGGCCAACATGCATAGATTCCATCCCAAGTAATATGCTGTGGAGCATAATCAGTACTCCAATTTCGGAATTCCTTCTTTCCCTATTTTGGGGATGGGGATCTCTGTCTCTCCATATACTACTCAACTAAAATTTTCTCACCATTTGGTTACAGCTGCTAAGAGTTCAACCACCTCTGAAGGCTGACAAATAGTTTAGGAGTGCTCAAATGGCA
The DNA here is from genome assembly GCA_023053685.1 of Diadophis punctatus similis. Classification (NCBI taxonomy): domain Eukaryota; kingdom Metazoa; phylum Chordata; class Lepidosauria; order Squamata; family Dipsadidae; genus Diadophis; species Diadophis punctatus. Next base: position 153,361,011 of record JALIGW010000001.1, read on the forward strand.
TAGAATGTAGAGATTGTTAGTAATTCGTAGAGATGGTAAGAATAAACCTTTCTTCTATGTAGTTAGCTCTGTCAGTATTTCATTCCACTGGTCTACCTGCAGATTGCTCACAGTTTAAAGTTGTCAGATACTGTACTATTGTAAGTTGAAAACACAGCAACTATTTGCATATTGTTCTCAAGCACTTTCAAAATGCTTTGATAGATTTAATCATGAAAATGCAAGCATATATGGTGCCCTAAAAACTTACTAGGAAAATGGCTCTGTTTAATTAGTCATACCAACCCGCCTCTTTTAGTTTACCTGCTGAACTTGCCAAACTAGTACGTATAGCTAAACATAAATGAAAATCTTATTTTACATAAATAGTAAGGTTAGCATTCTGAACTTTCAATTCCTATATTGTTTTGAAGTGAATATGAGAACTGGATACGGATAGCATACTATGTTTAAACATTGAACTCTATGTAGTATATATTTAGTTTATGCACTAATTTTATGAATTTAGATTTATATCAGATAAATCCCAATGCGCCAGAGTGGATAATAATTTTAAGAGGGAAGCTCACATCCCTTGACATGGTTCACAATGAAGTACAAAACAGAAAGTCAGGCAGTTAAAAAAAAGAGGATAACGATAACGATGTTCATATTAGCATCAGAAGCAACATGAAAATTGTTGCTCTGGCAAAGTAGCACTATTTCATTCTTCTGGGTATGTGATGCGTGTACTATATATGAATAAAATCAAAATCAAAAGGCATTTTATGTTTTTTCAAGATAATTTGGAAACACATCTCTCTTGCCATGTACTGATTTTGTTTCTTTATTTGTCTTGACTGTTTTACTTTAAGGCTAATTGAGGAAATATCCAGAAACATGTTCGAAGAAAATTTCAATGATAAGGGGACAAAAATTTAATTGTCATTTAGTGATAAATTAAATCATGCCATTCTGCAATTCTATGCACAGGAAGAAGGCTGTTTCTCTTATTTGCCCATTTTTATTCTAGCAGAAAAGGGAGGGTTTGATGACCACACTGAAATATTGTTCTTTTTTTATTTAAGGAATTAGTGGACTACCTACGAATTCATTCACATAGTGCAACTTATGCCACATCTATGGCTCCTCCTATAGCAGAACAAATTATAAGAGCAATGAAATGTGTCATGGGACTAGATGGGACGACACAAGGTAGGATATTTCACTAACCTGGTCTTGTTTGTATTTAAAATAGATGAAATTGTCGTCATAATAGCATATGCTGTAAACGTATTTGGTATCATGAATGAATGAATGTAAATTTTTAATACTCCAAGTATGAACAAGATGTTAATTTTCAGACCAATATATCTGACTCATATAATTCTCCTTGGAAGATGGTGCATGCTGTGCCTTGAAGGGTGTTTCATGTTTTACCTTCTCCTCTGCTCATTTCCATGTTTTTATTATCTAATTTACATTAAAATATACAGATAGTCCTTGATCTACAACTATTCATTTTGTGATCATTTGAAGTTATGATGGCACTAAACAAATGGTGATTTCAACTGGTCTTTAGAGCTCCAACCATTCCAGGGCTCCCACAGTCACATGATCGTGATCTGGATGCTTGGCAACTGGTTTGTGCTTATGACTAATTGCAGTACCCCGTGATCATGTGATCGTCATTTGCAATCTTTCCTGCCAGGATCTTTAGAGAGTTAATGGGGAAGTCAGCAGAGAAGGTCATCGATTGCTGATCTGGGGCATACAGTCTTTCTCCCACCTGTGCACTCTCCCCCATCTGCTCCACACTCACACTGCAACAGCCATTCATAGACCTGCTGATTCTCATACACCCTCCTCAACCTGATTTTTTTGTGCTGTCTTCAAATCCCTCATTTTAGGGAAGGATGTTGGTGGAGGGGGGTCACCTTAGCGCTCTAGAGACTCCTGGAGGAAGGTTATTGGACCCATTTCAATCTGAGTTCAGACAAGGACATAGTACTGGGAAAGCTTTGACAATGACCCGCATGGGGAATGGGGCAGGCATCCATTCTAGCTCTCTTGGACTTTTCAATGGCTTCTGACACTATCAATCCATGGTATACTTCTGGACTGGCTCTAGGAATTAGAGCAGGGGTGGGTTCTAACTTACCTCGCCGCCTGTTCGCTTCCTCCAGCGCTGTGTGACTGCGTGCGCATTGTGCGCCGCGCGGCCGCGCACATGCCCAGTGCAAAAAGTTCTAAAAAAAATCCCCAAAACCCCCGAAAACAAGATGGCGGTGCATGCACATTGCCGGAAACTCAGCTTCTGCACATGCACAGAAGAAAAAAAATCAGCAAAAAATTCCCAAAAAAAAATAAAAATTTTCAAAAAAAACCCAAAAAAAGTTGGCGGCGTCCACGGACCAGCACCGACAGAACTGGCTCCATGATGTCACAGCGGTTTGCTACCAGTTCTATAGAACCGGTGAGAACCGGGAGGAACCCACCTCTGAATTAGAGGTGGGACACATAGTATTACAGTAGTTCTTTCTTCCTCCAGGTTCAGCTCCTGTCGGTGTTAGTGGGAGGGGAGGAGTCTAGCCCTAGATTCCTGCTATGGTAGCATATCTCAAGGCTTTACTTCCCACATCTGCATGAAACCATTATGACATTTAAGTGCCAGCTGTAAGAGGTGCCAGCATAGAACAGAAGTAACGTATTACTTCAGCACAGTGTCAGCTGTGAGCAGAATTATTGTACCGTTTCTAAAGTGGCACCAAGCCATGGAAACTTAATTTACAGGAAGAGTTTGCAATCGATATCGTAAAAATTGACTGGTTTAAGTATTTTTGTATATAAACATTCTTGCCAATGGAGGGCAACATTGTCCTGATTTTTCCAATATCAAAGGATTCTCCCCAAGCTTGAGAAGTAAATTACAAATCTTTATTTCAGTACTATTTTTTGACACAAATGCTCTCCTATAACATCTGTGCTGTTACTGTATACTCATTGGAACAATGCAGTGGCTCTAATTTACATTACGACACCGAGTGGTAATTTGTATGGTAACTTTTATTTTTGTGCACAGGGATCTTTATTTGCTTAAATGCTAAGAATGTTTGAAATGTTTAGAATGTACCTGCTCCTTTTTGTTGTTTGAATAAGGTGTGGCTGGATTACTAAAAAGTGCCTTACTTAGCATTGCAGGCATATGGGGGATAAGACTCCTAAATGTTAAAAAGCTAGCATGGGAGGGGGTGAGCCTGTAGATCACCTTTTTCTGACAAATTCTTATAATTGCATTTGCCCTGACCCACAACCATATCTGCTCACCCTCCAACTGGCCAGTGGAAAATCAAAATAGCAACATTTCAAATAGTTCTCTTTCCTTACATGCTCATCACCCTTCAGATTATTTGGTTGTGATGGGGAGATGCAACAGCAATGTCTCGACTGGAGGGGGATATTGAGGATCTGGGAGGCAAACGAAAAACACCTGCGCCACAGTCCCAAAGGAAATGCTACAAAGACATATTTACAGTGTTTCTTTGGGCTTCTTCTCAAAATTAATTAATCACTTCAGCTCAGCTCGGCTTATGAACCGTTCTGCAAACTTCATAGTATTGTGCAGAGATGAGCACAACCCCTGTATTGAATCGGTTCAACTTTTGTACATGGGTGGAGTCCAGATTAGAGCAGTTCTTGTTGATAAGTATTTTGCTTGTTCTTTTCTGGACATTGTTTTTGGAAATGATTGGCCATTGCTTTCTCCCTAGGGCTGAGAGAGAGTGACTGGCTCAAAGTCACACAACTGGCTTTGTTCGTAAGACAGGACTAGAACTCACAATTTTTAGTTTGTAGCCTGATGCCTTTAACCACTATACTAAATTGACTCTTTCTTGTTGATGTAGCTTTTATTAAGTGTGACTGCTTTATAATGAAGAAAAGAGGTGTTACGTAGATGTCTTTTTCAGAAACTTTTGAATTGGTCTTGCTCTCATTTCAGCGGTGGGTTGCTACCAGTACGGTACGGTTCTACAAACCAGTAGTGGCGGCCATGGGAGGCTCCTCCTACTCGCCCCGGACACTTCTGCGCATGCACAGAAGCGTCACGAGCTCGAGCGTGAACCGGTAGCAATGGAATTTAGAACCCATCACTGTCTCATTTGCTATTAACAATATTTGGTGGGGTGGTAATCTATCTTCGGTTTAATGGTAAAACCAGAAGTTTATTTAATCTCTGGCACAGTGGAGGCTTGAGTTCTGCCAAACCAGTTTTTATAAAAAGCTTTCTGTTGTAAATATAATCTGCATGTTATCAAGGCAGAGCACATGTTCTCAGTATACTTCTTAACATTTAGGCAAAACCTAATACTTTTCAGATTTTGTCTGGCTCACTTTTGATTTCTTTAAAACTAAAGAACTACTGTACGGGTAACTACTGTAAGATGGACAAAAAGTTCTTGCTTTGGCCTATTATATGTTTTCATGATGTTCATGAAATAGTCTCAGAGCCAATAAACACCCACCTACCAAATGCAATAGTGCAGGGGTGGCCAAACCGTGGCGCATGCACCAAACGTGGCACATTGGCTGATTGCAAGTGGCGCATTGCAATCATCCAATGGACAGAAAACGTGATGCTGTTTTAGCGAGCGAAAGCGATTCCGACTGCGGAGCAGAGGCGCCCGGCGAGCGGGGTGAGAGGCGCGGGGATATCAGAAGTGGCGGCATCGGCGGCAGGCTCCTGCCCACGTCTCCCGCCTCTTGCCTTAGCATTTAAAAGAATGAGAGATGGGCGGACAGGAGAGGCGGGCAGGAGCCTGCCGCCTGTGCCGCCATTGCCATCCCCGTGCCTCTCGCCCCGCTCATTACATTCCCTGATTCTCCTCACTGCATCACACGTCAAGTGCCAGGCTTTATACATATATGGCAAAAAATATGTCTATTTGGAAGTTTAACTTTGCATCCAGTTAACAGTTAGTTGCAGAAACTTCATAGAATCAGTAAGATTAGAAAATCTTCTTTATTGCATGCAAGGTCATATTTATGCAGAATATCTGGCTATTGCAGAGCACAAGAATCAAAGGACATACATTCAGACAATATCTATATCTATATCTATCTATCTATATCTGTCTCTATTTATCTATCTAATCTATATCTATATCTATATTTATTTTATTTATTTGTTTGTCAAACATGTACAAGATAGTAGGTATCGGTATAAACATAAACATTAGCAATAGGTAAATTAGGCAATAGGACAGTAGGACAGGGACAGTAGGCACAATGGTGCGCTTAAGCAACACACACACACACACACACACACACACACACACGTGTGTGTGTGTGTGTGTGTGTGTGTGTGTGTGTGTGTGAAGATGAACATGTCTTCAAGGACTTATGCCACCATTGCCATTTGGAATTCAAGCCAAGAAACAAAAGTATAGGCATGTCCCTCTGTTGGAGGGGAAATACCAATTTATTATTGAATCACATCATTTTTTCTTAATCGGGTTGCTAAGATATATATATATTATTATATATATAATGAGTGAGCATTTGTCCACATTCTGATGACACATAATTCCATCTCACTACATTAATCCATATAGTGATTTCAGGTAGATCGACAAGCTTTTCCTGCTCTAACTATCTGAAGCAAATATTTCTGAAATCTTATGCAAGATTGCCAGGTCCTTGTGAGATTTCTGCAATATTTCAAGGGATAGATGAGGCATCTCTGAGAAATCTGGGAGGCACCACATTATCATCCTCTGATTACAATGAATCCATATAGAACTTAGTAGCAAACTTATTAAAGGCCAGAATGAACAAGAAGAAGCCAGGATCAAATTAGCCTCTGCCTAGAATTGCTACACCTGCAACTGAAGCCGCCTTCATTTTCTTGCTCACCAAGTGTTTTCATAGAGGAAGGTTTCCTAACAGAGTCCACTCAAAAATCAATGAGAAGTTTAATGTGTGTGTTGGAATCACAGCAGAATTTACCTCCCTTCCTCTATTAGAAAGAACAGGCTTTTTAGACAGGTACGTTAGGTAAATATTGAAACATATTTATTTTTTGCAGTGACTTTGTATGAAGCTGCATGAACCACCTGTTTATAGATACCAAGTAAGAATCAGGGGGTCTCATCTCAGCTGAGAAACTGGCAAGATCGCCTGAAGGTGGCACATAAAGAATGAAAATAATCAGCTGGATTAAATTCTTAGAAGAAGGCGAAAGAAAATACGAGTTTTCATTTTGCAACCGGGGTTAAATTCATATTATTGTAGCAGGGTGGTGGTACTTCCTCTTCTTAGTCACCCCATTCAGCCATATGGGGGGGGGGAATGTTTTAAGTCAGAACAGTTTATCTGAAACCAACCAGAAGAAAAGATAGAGATTTTATTTAAACCCTTATCTTCCCGTTTAAATGGCATATTGTAATAGGAATTACACGTTAACAGGAATTATAGTTTTGTAAGATGTTTTCTCTATGCCACTGCCCCATATATAATTCCCATCAATAGGCAAGGCTTACTCTTCACTTTTTAAATAGCTATATTTATAGTAATTACATAAACTCAAGAAGTATTTGTATATGTGTGGTATATCAATCCAGAATATATTCTTATGAGTTCTGAATGCTTCGTGTGTTATTCCCCACATCTGTCTTAACAATTTATTTATTTATTTATTTATTTGTTTGTTTTATTTATTTTAGTGTTCTTATATGCCGCCCTACTCCCTGGGGACTCAGGTCGGCATACAACATGTAAAGAACAACTAAACAATATAATAATTTAATAACAGTTTTAAAAATAATTTTAAAAACATACAAAGCCATACATACGTGGGGGAGACCTAAGATGTGAAATGGTCTCAAATCACCCCGCCTGCAGGAAGAGCCATGTCTTAATGGCTTTTTGGAAGGCCAGCAAGGTGGGGATAATTCAGATCTCTGGAGGTAGTTGGTTCCAGAGATCAGGGCCCCCCACAGAGAAGGCCCTCCCCCTAGGCCCCGCCAGCCAGCATTGTTTGGTTGACAGGACCTGGAGGAGACCCACTCTGTGGGACTTGACCGGTCGAAGGGAAGTATGAGGTACGATGCAGTCCCGGATGTAACCTGGTCCTAAGCCATGTAGGGCTTTAAAGATGATAATCAACACCTTGAATTGCACCCAGAGACCAATGGGCAACCAGTGCAGCTGGCCGAGTATGGGTGTTACGTGGGTGTATCTTGAGACACCCACCACAGCACGCGCAACCGCATTTTGCACCAGTTGAAGTCTCCGGATACTCTTCAAGGGTAGCCCCATGTAGAGCGCATTACAGTAGTCCAATCGAGAGGTGACAAGGGAATGAGTGACCGTGAGTAGAGCCTCCTTCTCCAAGTATGGTCGCAATTGGTGCACCAGGCGGACCTGTGCAAAGGCTCCCCTAGCCACAGCCATAAGATGTCGGTCTAATTTTAGCTGTGGATCTAGGAGAACTCCCAAATTGTGAACCCGTTCTGAGGGAGCTAATTTTTCTCCCCCAAGAACCAAGGAGGGACAGTCGACATAGTCCTTAGGAGGCAATATCCAGAGCCATTCAGTCTTGTCAGGGTTGAGCTTGAGCCTGTTCCTCCCCATCCAGATCCTAACATCGTCCAGGCATCGGCACATTACATCCACTGCCTCTCTGAAGTGGCACGGGGTGGAGATGTACAGCTGGGTGTCACCAGCGTACTGTTGAAAACTCACCCCGTGTCTACGGATGATCTCCCCCAGCGGTTTCATGTTTACTGTCATACCTGTATCAGTAGAAAGCATATTTGAAATCTAAGAATATAGTGCCATTTCTAGGTCATGGGTAAAGCCTGTCCTTACATCAGCACAGGCTCTCACAGACATGTGGTTCATCCTTAGTGGGTTTTGTTTGCACATCCTTTGGCTTTCATCATCACCCATTAAAGAGAGTACATTGTTTGAAAGGAATACGGTCCTGAATTTAAAGGATTTAAGCCCCCTCCCATCCCCCAAAAGGAATATAGGCAGAAATTCTTAAATCTCTATTGCCATGTTCTCAAGAAAACGAAGATCGCTCATTTCAAAAAATATATTTGGGAAAGGAGGAGGTGTGGAGGAGATAACTAGCCCTTCCTTTGACTTCAAACCAGATGTGCTCTCGAGTCTTCAGAGCACTAAGAAATTAAAACCTAAGTATTCCAGCTACAGCTTGAACTTGTAAAAGTGACACATTGAAACCTGCTTCAGGCAAAACACACTCACCATTTCGGCTCCATGTCATGCCCTTGCTAGGTTACCTTGATTTACTGTTGAGCTGCATCTGGCTGAGAGTCTGTAATTGTGTTCAAGCCCTGAGGTTTTTCCAAAGTACCTATCACTGTAATATCTGTTCTTGTGTGTTAAAATAGCTCAGCCAAACATGTATATATGGGAGGTGGGGGAAAGCTTTCGGTTAAGTGTGTGTGGTCTCTGACCGCAAAAACACACAAACAAAAATGAGATGAAAGTGGCAAGGCTGAGGGAAGGAGCAACTTACATCCTTTTTATCATCTGGTGTAGAAGTTCCTCTTTTCTTCTCCACTTGCCTTTCAAACCCACCACACATTATCCCTTCGTAATTCCTTCATGTCTGTTCAAAATGATATTGGTGTAAGAAAGGATAGAGCGTGTTTTGTTTATGTCTCAAATAGAAACAACACTTGCTTGAATGTAACATTTTTCAGGAATGCCATTTCAGATTTCTGCTCTTTGCTATGCTTTTTTGCACTCCGGCAGAGATTTTTGGCATATATACAAAGAATGGCCCAAGGAAAATCCAAATATGCTCTTACTCATAAATTCAGTCAAGACCATGACAATAACATAATTAATTTAAAATGAAGCATAATCTTATAATAACCAGCAATATGGAACCAGTTGGAAGGGGCCATTCATGCAATCAGGCTTGACCTTTTCTTCAGTGCAGGAATCCAAGCTAAATTTTCTCCAAGAAATCCAGCCTCTGCTTGTATCTATCTAGCAAATTGGAATATATCCATTTCCCGGATTATTTGGCTCTACTATCAAACTGCTCTTACTGTTAGAAAACTTCCTAATATTGGATTGAAGACTGCCTTAAGTTACACTTAAAATTAATATTCCATATATTATGCTCTGGGTCAATACAGGACAGTTGATATCCTTCAGTTGCTTGAATAGTTTGTTCATATTTGTCTCTGATCTCAGTCTTATCAGTTGCTATCAAGATGTTTCTAAACTATACTTTCAACCCCCCCAACCAATATGATATCACAGAATGCAACACAAGATAAGGATTTCCATGTTGGAAATGCAGGCTCCAGCTTCGCTTTATCTGTAACATGCCAATTCTCTATGACAGTGATGGCGAACCTTTTTTTCCTCGGGTGCCGAAATAGTGCGCGCAGGCGCTATCGCACGCTCGTGCGTGCCCACACTTATAATTCAAAGCCCCCCACTTGCCCCACGCCTGTGCATGCGTGCGTGACCCCCCACTCCCCCGTTTCCCGACTTCCAGTGGGCCCAGTAGGCCCATTTTTTGCCCTCTCCAGGTTCCAGAGGTTTTCTTGGAACTTGGGGAGGGCGAAAACGCTCCCCCCTGCTACCCCAGAGGCCCTTCGGAGGCCAAAATCGCCCTCCCAGAGCCTCCGCGCGAGCCAAAAATCAGCTGGCGTGCATGCACATGCGCGCTGGAGCTGAGCTAGGGCAACGGCTCGCGTGCCGGCAGATATGGTTCCGCGTGCCACCTGTGGCACCCGTGCCATAGGTTCGCCTTCACTGCTCTATGAGTAAGATTCCTACAAGGAGTAGTTCTGAAATCTAACCATGCTAAGTTCCTTCAAATTCTCCTCACAAGATTTAGTGTCCAGGCTCCTGATCTTTTTCATTGTTCTTTCTTCGCACTGTTTGTCACTCTCTGAATCCTTCTTAAAGTATGATGAAAATTTTTACTCTTGTGCCAAAACTATATTAAAGTGGATAACAAACAGACATCTTAGGGAATTGTATTGTTTAGTTGGGGAGAAAAGTATTGTTGAAACTATGGATTTGTACACAGCTTCCTGATGTTTTCTCTTGGTCATAGATGTCTCTTAAATGATTAAGGGAGTTTGAGTTTTGAATTTTAAGATGGAGGGAAGGGGTAAGGCAGTAAGATGGAAGGTTGAAGTATGTCTGGTTGAAAACATACGGGCATCTCACACTGGGTAACTGTACACACCTGTATTTGATATCATATTGCTCTCTACTTATGTCATTACAATTAAAGCAAATATCAAAGCCATGGAATATGAATAAGGCATTACTAAACTTGTGGCAGACACATTGTAAGTTTCGTTGATATATTGGTTTTTAAATCTTAGGTGAGTTACTTCAAAAAATACTCCATCCTGAAAGGCAACATAGAATTAATTAAATAAAAATAAGTTAAGCTTAATTATATTAAATCTCACTTCTTTGATTAGATCTTCTCCAACTATGATGACATCTTTTCCCAACACATTTTCACTCTAACTCTTCTCACCAGTTGGGAATATGTAACACAAAGGAGCTACCTTATTGGTGAATTGGCCACAATAGGTGGAACAATGTTGCAGAATAAATGAGATGACATCATGCAAAACAGTGGAACCAGAGCTTTTAATTTTCTCCTGTGTTAGAGTGAATTTGGGAATTTTCCTTTGATCATTTAAAAATTGGGTAAATATATCTCAGAGTTTATGCTACAGTTTTTCATTTGTTTCCTCAAAGGGCTAATATCCAAAAATTTGAGCCTCATTAAATGTCAACCCTACAGTTAATATCTAAGATAATTTTTCCCTCCTATGAAAGGGTTAGCTTTATATGCCTTTTCATTCTAGTGCAGTGGACTTAGATCTAAGGGCCACATGAGATTTAATCCATTAGCTTGAGGGCCACAACACTGTAGTCTTTTCATACACCAGTACAAAAATAAAAAATGAAGCTACTTAAGAACAAGCGAGCTAACAAGCCCCAGTCCTAACTGCAGTAGTACTGTAAGAAGGGACTGACACTGGAGCCATATGGAGCCCTACTTGTCATCCTAAACTATAGAAAGGCAGAGCTACAGCTGGGATGGTACAAGCAGGCCCTGAACTAGCTGTGACAGGGCCAGGATTGCACAACATGACCTCAAGGGGCAGGTACAGCCAACAACCCTGAAGTTGAGACCCTATGAAACTTGGGTGAAAAGTCACGTCTTTGATTTTGCAATGAAAACAAATTTTCCCTACTTGATCTATTTCCCATTGCCTGGCCACAATTTTTTTCCTGTTTAAAACGACTTTTGCCATAGGCCATCCTGTTCATGTTGGTTTAAATCAGGGACATACGATGACAGGATTTTTATTGGCTTTTTTTTTTTTAATGTTGACAGTGCAGGGAGACATGGACGCTGTGCCCTTCATAACAAATTAACAGAGCAAACCAGAAAATAGTCGTGGGAGTTACAGCTTGCATAATTCAGGCAGAAGATGAAATGGAGGACCTGGCTTCGTGCCTGAGGCTGTTCAGGTCTGGATGGGGGGAAAACACACTTAGATGCAATCCCAGAATGGCTGTGGATTCGCAAGCCAACTGTTTCCAGAGATTGAAATGAATAAATAAATATATAAACTCATCCACATAAACACACATGTACATACATACACACTGCAGTTTGGTACTGTACCTCCACAGCCCCAAACACATTGATTCGTTAACAAACCTTGAAACATTCCTCTGTCCAACAGTCAAAGGCACCCTTTAGCCAGGCTCGCAACAGAAAGTAAGGCTGTAACATACTGCATTGCAAGAGAAACAACTTAAAGGAAAGAATGTTGGACAAATACCTCTTTGTAAATGCAGATCAAGTTGGGCAATTTGTGTAGCCAGCAGGACCATGGATCTCTTATGTATGTATGTATTTCCAAGTTTTGCCATTATTCTCTATTTCCTCTGAAGATCTCCTAAGAGAAAACACAGTTTTAAGTATTTAGTTTTGCTAGTATTTTCAACTTTTAAAGCAACATTTTAAAAAATTTCTTTGAAATATGTAAGCATTTCATTGTCGTTAAACATGTTAAGTACATGTTATAGTAGATGGGTTGGGAGGGGGGGAGGAACCCCAAGCTGTTGTTTGCATTAGTAGCAGGAAAATTGGGTGGGGGCTTGAGTGGAGTTACTCTGACACAGTTGATGTTGTTTTGGATCTGTTGCAGAATTTATCACAATGATGCTGAATAGCAACTCTAAAGAATAGTAACCTGCCTATATGATATTATGTGTGTGTGCATACATACAGTGCACCTACCTCCTAGTTAGAGGGACACAAGCAACAGTAAGTTGACTTGCAGTATAGTCTCTCCATTAGAAATCCTAGATTGCATCGAAAGTGAACATGCTTGCTTATGTCCAATATTGGTCAGTTGTCCAAACTGACCAATATTGCTTTTACTGTTAGAGGATGTAGATATGGCACAAATATAACCTAGTCTACATTGTCTTTAGACTGGTGGAAAGCATTATGTGAAAGCCTCAAAAAATTAAAGCCATGATAGGCCACAGAGATAAGTGTTTAGAGGCCCATCTGGCATGCAGACATTGCAACATGGAAGAATTAGGCAAAAAGTATTAATTAATTAATAATTACTTAACTGAAACAAAATAGATATGTGCGGTGTTTGAGAAACTACGAAAAAGAGGATCGGACTTAGCCTTCATTCAGGATCTATTAGCATCAGATCTTGTGGAATCGACAAATATATATGGGGAGAGATGGTGTGAGTGAAAGAAAGAACTAAATTATATCCCAGAATATATTAATTGGTGGCATCTGTTGTAGATGTATGGAAATAGGAATCCATAGGTTATTGGTAATTCCAATTTATACTCCAAATGATGGATGGATGCATTCAGGCATGGACGGATGGTTTTTGTTGGATGATATGAGGCTAAGATGAAAATGTGGTCAAGCCATTTGGAGAATAAACATCAATTAATATCGTGATCTGTTAAATACTTGCCTAGAAAAAAGAAGTGTCTTTTAGTTTTGAATATTTAATTTAAATATTTAATCAAATCAAAGATTTAAACATTGGTCTATACCAGGGGTGGCCAAACCGTGGCGCATGCGCCAAACGTGGCGCATTCCATGATTTCAAGTGGCGCATCCATCGTCGCGTTCCTCAGTATTGTGTCCAGGGCAGCCCGTTCTAAAAGAGATCGTCTCGCGAGTTTGAGAAGTTTGAACTCGCGAGACTTTCTCTTTTAGAATGGGCTGCCCTGGACACACTACCGAGGAACGCGACGGAACAAGTCCCAGGTAGGACGCGCGTCTCGCAGCTCTCCCCGCCGCGTGCAGAGCCGAAGGGGCGGTGGGAGGCGAGGAAAGGAAGCGGCCGGCAGAGCCGAAGGGGAGGCTCTGCTGGCCGCCTCCTTTCCTCGCCTCCGGCGTGCGGAACTTGGCCCTAGCCCGCCGCTCCCCAAAGCCCAGCGCCGCAGGTGCCTTCAGGAGCCCTGAAGCTCTGCCGGCAGAGCTGAAGGGGAAAGGAGGCGGCCGGCAGAGCTTCAGGGCTCCAGAAGGCACCTGCAGCGCTGGGCTTTGGGGAGTGGCGGGCTGGGGCCAAGTTCCGGAGGCGCAGGCCTTCCTCCTCGGCGACCGTCCCTCTCCCGGGCCGGAGCGCCTCGCCTTCGCCGCTCCTCCATGCCCGCCTCCCCGGGCGCGCTTTCTGCCAGGCAGCTTCAGCAACCGTAAGTAGTGCTTCCTTCGGCGCCCTTCCCCCGCCTGCAGCTTTCCAAGAGGTCCATCTGCCTCCTTTATGTCCCCGGAGCTGCTCTGGGAGGGCCGGCGGGGGGAGCGAGCGAGCGCTTGGCCGGATGCGGCCGCCGCCTGCCCGTCGCCCAAAGCCGAAAAGCGGTGGGAGCCGAAGGGGAGGCTCCATCGCCGCAACACCCCCGGACCTACAACAAAGAACGAGGCAGGGTCACCTTCGCACTCACGAAGGGCCCGCCTGCACCGCATTCACCTCCGGGACTGGGAATCCCCCGCTTTGGCTCTTCACGCAAACCCGGTGTTGCCAGAGAACCCCAAAGCTCCCCATTTGGCAGGGCTCCGTTCCTGAGCTTGGCTCCCTCCATCGGAGGGTGGTCGGCTGGCCGGGCGAGCGAGGCTCTGGGCGGGCGGCGGCCGGGCAGCGGGGCAAGCGAGGCTTTGGGCGGCGGGCGGCCGGGCGAGCGAGGCTTTGGGCGACGGGCGGCGGGGGGAGCGAGCGAGCGCTTGGCCGGATGCGGCCGCCGCCTGCCCGCCGCCCAAAGCCTCGCTCGCCCGGCTGCCCGCCGCCCGAAGCCTTGCTCGCCCCGCTGCCCGGCCGCCGCCCGCCCAGAGCCTCGCTCGCCCGGCCAGCCGGCCACCCTCCGATGGAGGGAGCCAAGCTCAGGAACGGAGCCCTGCCAAATGGGGAGCTTTGGGGTTCTCTGGCAACACCGGGTTTGCGTGAAGAGCCAAAGCGGGGGATTCCCAGTCCCGGAGGTGAATGCGGTGCAGGCGGGCCCTTTGTGAGTGCGAAGGTGACCCTGCCTCGTTCTTTGTTGTAGGTCCGGGGGTGTTGCGGCGATGGAGCCTCCCCTTCGGCTCCCACCGCTTTTCGGCTCTGCAGCCGCCGCTGCTGCCTCCTCCTTTCCTCGCTTCCTGCTCCTTTCCTCCCCCCCCCCGCCCACCTGGATGCTGCCATTTGCGTCGTTTTGCCGTCTGCGCATGCGCAGAGGGCAAAACTCAAATGGCGGCATCCAGACGGGCCCGCCCACCCAGGACGCCTGGGCCAATTGGCGCATGGGACGCTTCAGGTTGGCCACCACTGGTCTATACATACAGTAAACATGGCAAAATAATGAATCAGACAATACAAGTACTAGTAAAAGACTGAGAAAATTAGTAAAGGATACAAATGAGCCACAGTGGCGCAGTGGTTAGAATGCAGTACTGCAGGCTACTTCTGCTGATCACCAGCTGCCAGCAGTTTGGCAGATCGAATCTCACCAAGCTCAAGGTTGACTCAGCCTTCCATCCTTCTGAGGTGGGTAAAATGAGGACCCAGATTGTTGGGGGCAATATGCTGACTCTGTAAACTGCTTAGAGAGGGCTGTAAAGCATTGTGAAGTGGTATATAAGTCTAAGTGCTATTGCTAATTGATGAGAGGTTCTGAAAATGGCACAGACCTTTTTAATAGTTTCAGGAGTGGATTTTGGGGGAAATGGTCATGAAAGTAGATCTACAAATGCTGATAGAATAATAGAGGGTGGTATGTTGATCTAAGCAAAAATGCATATTGGAGTATAGTTCTGCCCATTTTGTTATATGGCAGCAAGTGTTAAATATGCTTTAATTCTATAACTGGTTGAAGTAAAATATGTAAATGGGAATTTTCAGAATTTACCCCAATTCCACTTTCTTCTCCCTCTACCACCAGGTCAGTCATTAACTTCATTTTGTCTATTGAATCAGGACAACACAAAGTAGTACTTGAGTCTCCAGAATTATTATATGACTTTGCAAAGCCAGGTCAAGCACACAGAGCCATGTTAATAACATTCCATGTTGAAGACCCCACAACAGAGAAAACATGATGCATTTTATTATCAAGCACCAAAGAACTTTACCCTGTTTCCCCCAAAATAAGACATCCCCTGATAATAAGCCCAATTGGGCTTTTGAGTGCATGGCAATAAGGCCAAGTGCTTATTTCAGGATTCAAAAAAATATGAGACAGGGTCTTATTTTCGGGGAAACACGGGTAGAAGTGTAAAAATTTTGGGTATAAAGAAGGCCAAAGACAAAAATAGACACACTATGTTGAACCTGTTAACTGCAAAACCATAGCCTTCAGCTAACTCCAGTTGTCTTCCTCTTGAACCTAATCCATATTACAGGTAGTCCTCAATTTACAACAGTTCATTTAGTGACCGTTCAAATTACAACAGCACCGAAAAAAGTGACTTATGACCATTTTTCACATTGCAACCTTTGTAGCATCCTCATGATCTTGTGATCAGAATTCAGATGCTTGGCAACTGGTTCATACTTAATGGCTATTACTGTGTTCCAAGGTCATGTGATCACTTTTTGCAAGCTTTTGACAAGCAAAGTCAATGGGGAAGCCAGATTCACTTAATGACCGAGTAACTAACTTACCAACAGCAGTGATTCACTTAACGGTGGCAAGAAAGGTCGTAAAATGGGGCAAAACTCACTTAACAAATGTCTCACTTAACAACATAAATTTTGGGCTGAATTGTGGTCGTAAGTCGGGGACTACCTGTACAGAGTTGAAGTTATTCTATCTGCTTACTTTCTTGCTAAATCATGACCGTTGCTATACTCAAAAACTCTATGCTAAAAACTCCTGTTAATTCCTTAATTTCTTCCATAACCTCCCCCCTTTGATAAATGAATGGAGCATTCAGCAGATCGTTTCATTTAGATGTCATTCATTCACATAGGGTGAAGATTGGTATCTTTTTTTGGCAGGTTATATATATATATTTTTTAAGCTAGCACAGTCTATGAAAGGCTGGAAGGCCATTCCTCGCCCACTGCTACTCATCCATCTCAACCCCAGGCTTCCAATAGTCGATTCTATCACGAGCTACTGTACCTGTTTATACTTACGGGGGATATAGGGGGCAGGTCTGGAGCCACGCCCCCCCAAAAAAGATAAGAATTGAATAATGAGTGGCAATGTTGCAAACATCATCATTCCACAAACACAGCATATAGCCAGGAAGTAATCCAGCTCCATAAAGATGTGGCAAAGTAAACATTGCTGTGACAGCATTCCATAGGTAACTGGAAATTTCCAAGTGTCTACAGCTTTTATGTTGGTAAAACCAGTGGTTTTCTAACATTAAGATCTTTTCCTGGAAGAGGGGAACTTGTGGTTAAGAAGCCCCTTATGGCACTATATGTGACATTTGGGCTCCTCGATTCCTTTGTGGTTGCCCTAGATTCATACTTCAGAAGAGTTATTTTTGACCACATCCTTGCACATGCTAACTACTAGGGTCAAGCATTGTAACATCATGGCAGCTGTCTTGCTCCTTTATTCCATATGTTGCTTATGGACTTTTATTGTTGTTCTCTTATTTTAATTCAGCTAAGACATAAATAATTCCAAAATATTCTCATTTTTAAAAACTTCCTAGCTGAAAAAGAATGCATGTCCACCATTACTTTTATAAGGGGGAAAAAAACCTAGACTTCTGTTAGTTCTTGGTTAAGCCATTGCCCAAATTTGTATTTCTTTCTCTCTTTTTTTCATCTGGGGGATGTATGATTAAAATGTTGTATGAATTGTTTGAGTTACCCTCTTTCAGTATTGAGCTTCTTCCTAGGGATTTCTAGAAGAGCATTACCCAACTTGATGCAATTCCTGTCATTAACTAACACGTTATTTAGCTGTGCTGGCTTGAGATGAAGAGAGTCGAAGTTCAGCCCATCCAAGGGGAACTAATTAAAGAAGGCTGCTATAGAATATGGCTATCTGGATGTTGTCAATAAATACATCCCACTTGCGTGATACATTTACAAGAATTGAGGCTGCAGTTCTGTGCCCTTTTACTTAAAAGAAAGTTTTTTTGAATTCAGTAAGACTTACTCCTGACAGGTAGATTTATTTGGGATTGTGTTGTTAGATACAATGTACCAGTTAGATATCAGTATCATGTCGCTTCAACTGGTAAGATTTTTTTTTAACTTCTGATAATTTTAGGGTAATTGTATGGGTTATCTTTTAGGGTTTTTCCCTTCCTTTCTTTCAGTTTAGGAATATCTTTGTCTGCATGGAAAATAACCTTCTGATCTTTTTAATATAATTTGTATGGGACGGTAGTTACTGCTGAAGGATAGATTTTTCTGACTTTAAACTATTCTTATCTCAGTCTTATCAGTTGCTATCAAGATGTTTCTAAACTATACTTTCAACCCACCCTGACCACTATGATATCACAGAATGCAAGACAAGATAAGGATTTCCATGTTGGAAATGCAGGCTCCAGCTTAACTTTATCTGCAACATGCCAATTCTCTATGAGTAAGATTCCTACAAGGAGTAGCTCAGTAGTGGAAGGAACATAGAGTTAAGAGCCGAGGTGGCGCAGCGGTTAGAGTGGAGTACTGCAGGCCACTTTAGCTGACTGTGATCCGCAGGTCAGCGGTTCAAATCTCACCGGCTCAAGGTTGACTCAGCCTTCCATCCTTCCGAGGTAGGTAAAATGAGGACCCAGATTGTTGGGGGCAATATAAATATACATTGCTTACTGGTGTAAACCGCTTAGAGAGTGCTTGCACTGTGAGGCGGTATATAAATTTCATAAATGATAGATAGATAGATAGATAGATAGATAGATAGATAGATAGATAGATAGATAGATAGATAAATGCTCTGAGCAGTGTTTTTTCAAACTCAGCAACTTTAAGATCTGTAGACACTAGAGTTAAAGTCCCACATCTTAAAGTTGCCAAATATGGAAAACATTGCTCTAGATGTTGTTGAATTGCGGCACCAAGAAGCCACCTTTAGCTAATAAAGTCTATGGTAAAAGGAACTTGGAATTAGATTTCAGCAATATCTAAAAAGGTTCTGTTTATTGATTTATCTTGGGGAGATGGAGTTTTAAACATTTCTCTCAAATCATGTGATCATATTTCTGTTAGAGAAGAATATTTTGTAGCTCAGGGGTTGAAATGAGGGGTCCTTGATCCTGTCCAACAGCTATATGCACTGACCAAAGTAACACAGACATAAAGAATAGAAATTAGTACTAAGATTTTTGTTTCATAACTGTCCCAGTTAACAGTTGTCTCTTAATTAAGTTTATATGATTAGTGGCATATGTGTCTTAGTGGCATATAAGTGCTTTGAAAATCAGAGGATGTTAAGTACCTTATTTCTCAACCGAAAGTAGATGAAAGGAAGTTTGACCAAGATTGCGGTAATTACTGATTTTTAAATAGCAACATCAAAAATGAAATATAAAGGAATGCCAAATAGTCTGGCTTGACATTGTGCCTAAGAGAAGTGCTAATTACAAAGAACATCAGAGACATTGTAAAATAATAATAATACGTGACAGGGTGGAGCAGGATGTGCTTGTGGATTGCTTCTCTAGAAAGAATGAATTGCTATAATGGCAATTGTCAAAGTGACATCCTTAAAGAGAAATAGTCAGTCAAGGCTGTTTAAAAAATTCAGGGATGCCACAGGAACTGTTGTGTGACGTGCAAAGGCTGCCTGTAAGCTCTTGCAAAATGCTTAGGTCTTATCGGTTTAGTAGCTAGCATTAAACGTAATCCAGCAAAAGTAATTCTTGTCTCCTAGAGGATGAAAATACTAGCAAGAACACCACATTGTCAAGTGAAGATGAAATACATTTTATCTAAAATAAAAAATATAGTGGTTTTTTTTAAATGGCCTGAATTTATTCCAGAACTAACTTTGTCCATTTGTGATGTTCCTGGATTCTAGAATATGTATCTTCTGATGGCATTATCATCATCAACAGTTTTAGTAAAATCTTATAGGTATCATATGACATGGAGAACTTCAAGGTGAAAGAGTGAAAAAACTCAGAACCAATCAGAATAGCGCTTCTGTATTTCTTGTTCTCAACTTACTCTTGTTTAGACTGCTTTACAGAAAGATTCAAGAGTGCTTTTGTCTACTGGGTAAGACACATATGCCGCTAATCATATACAGTAGAGCTGCTGTTGGCCTAGAGGTGGAGCTGTTGCCTCACAATCAGGAGGTTGTGAGTTCGATCCTAGGTAGAGGCAGATATAGGGTCTCCTGCTTGGGCAGGGGGTTGGACTAGATGACCTGCATGGTCCCTTCCAACTCTGTTAATCTGTTATATCTATCCATCTCTCTCACATTTTATCCTGCGCATTCTGAGATGCTCAAGACAACTTGCATGGGTTAATTGTGCTTTACTTTCACAATACCTGTAACAAATACAGGTAGTCCTCAACTTGCGACAGTTCATTTAGTGACTGTTCAAAGTTACAGTAGCACTGAGAAAGTTGACTTATGACCGTTTTTCACAGTTATGACACCATCCCCATGATCATGCGGTCAAAATGCAGATGCTTTGCGACTGGTTCATACTTACGAGCGTTGCTGTGTCCCAAGGTCATGTGATCACATTTTTGCAACCTTCTGACAAGGGAAGTCAATGGGGAAGCCAGATTTCACTTAACAATCAGGTTACTAACTTATCAACTGCAGTGATTCTCTTAACAACGGTGTCAAGAAAGGTCGTAAAATGGGGCAAAACTCACTTAACAAATGTCTCGCTTAACCACAGAAATGTTGGGCTCAATTGTGGTCTTAAATCGAAGGCTACCTGTAATCTTAGAAGATAGCCTCGGCGCTGAATGTCACTCTAATGGTATGCTAGTGCCTGAACCAAGACACTATTCACAAGCTTAGTTCCACAAATCATTTCTCTATGCTGATTCTGTTATATAGTTATTGTCAGGGTAGCACATGTGCAACACCATATACTGCACAAGGGGCAGGGACTTAATTTCTGGCTGATGATCACTTCACTAAACCAAAATTCCTTAATTGTGGAACGTAATTGCAATCCTTGATCCTAATCAGGAATAGTGTTCAGCAGGTTAGCTGCACGTATCAGCATAAGGGAGACATATGCTGAGCCACGTACAGCTATAATGACCATGAAAACACTAGGAAAAATTTTTTGCTTCACAGTCAGAGTGCAAATAGAACTCCTCTCTTTAAATCTTTATATCAGCCATATCTTTTGCAAAGCTCAGGCAGCTGCTTTGAGTTCTGCTTGCTGATGGCTGCTTCCTGACATACATGTGCACACACAGCCATTTCACAGAAGAAATGCTTTGTGCATCCCTAACATATACAAGTAGCCTTAAAGTTAGGATCATTTCTTTGACTGTTCGGTATTATGATGGCAGTGAAGGGAATTGTGACCAGTCCTCAAAAGTTCCAGCCATTGCAGCAGCCCCACAGCCAGTGGTTCCCAACCTGGGGGTCGGGACCCCTTTGGGGGTCGAATGACCATTTCCCAGGGGTCACCCCGGCATCCTCAGCTCCCCCCCCCCCACTGCCACAAGCCTGGCCATATCGACTCAACTCGCCCGAGCCCTCCGATTGGTCGGGAGAGGTGCCATTCGGTGAGAGGCGTTTGTGATGGCTGGCGGCCAAGCTTTGGCAGTATCAGCTAAGGGGCCAGCTTTGCTCTCAATTCTGGGAGTTGAAGTCCAGGCACCTTAAAAGTTGCTGAGATTGAGAAATATTGCTGTACACTTGTTGGTTATCAAGTCTAAATACAGAAGTAGACTTGTGGAAGATGATATTCCTTGTGCTCTTGCAAAGACTGGCCCGAGAATTTCTCATCTGGCATAATTACATAGTTTTTGTGATTAATCACTATGCTTTAATTATGTTCAATTTGTAACAATGAAAATACATCCTGCATATTAGATATTTACATTACGATTCATAACAGTAGCAAAATTACAGTTATGAAGTAGCAACGAAAATAATTTTATGGTTGGGGGTCACCACAACATGAGGAACTATATTAAGGGGTCGCGGCATTAGAAAGGTTGGGAACCACTGCCCACAGCAGTCATGTAAACAATGTAGCTGCTTAGCAACCCGTTTGCACTAATGACTGGTTGCAGCATCCTACGGGCACATGATCTTGGACCTTCCTGCCAGCTTCCCACAGACAAAGTCAGTGCGGAAAGTGGGCAGTGAAAATCACAAGTCACTTGAATAAATCTTCTCTCTACTGATCTTCCTTCACTTGCATGCATCTGTACTTTCCTTTCTCAGCTTACCTGCTGAATACATGCATGCATTCATCAATACCCTTTTTCATATTTATATTACAGTTGTACATAGACTCCCAACAGCTCAAAACAATAACAATGACAATTTTATAAAATAAAACTAACAGAATAGATAAACCAAAGCTCTGAAAGGCATTTGTTGATTAAGAAGCAGTACTAGAAAGTCATGTGATCCCTACTCCGGCACTGGCATAGGCATCAGTCAAAGTTACAAATGCTATCAATTGTCCTTTACCTAGGCCTGAACCCTGTCCAATAAGGTCTAGATAATTCATTATTTCTAGGGTGCCCCATAGTTCATCCTGAATCACTGTCTCCACAGCCTTTACCTTTATACAACTAAGAGAAGATTGAAGACTGGATAGTAATTGTCCAAAACCTGTAGAACCTGGAAGGGTCCATAGAATAAAACTGCCCCTTTCAACTACTCATTGAAAGCAGTTAGGGAACAATAGTAAGATGAAACTCAAATATTTTGAACACATAATGCAAAGTCATTGGAAGAGCCTGATGCTTGAAAAAATTGAAGGCAATCAGAAAGAGGCTGACAGAAAGACAGGTGGCTAGATACTATCAGTGATGAAATATGCCATGAGTGTACAAGGACTTAGAGAAGCAGCTACTGACAGACAGTTCCGGTGAAATGATGTTCACTGGGTCACAAAAAGTTGAAAGTGACTGAATAACAATTCCATCAGATCAGTATTTTCATCTGTAAGATGCAGTGTGGTCCTGGAAACTATGTTCAGCTAGCCGATTTCAGCTGCACAGCATTGAAAGTTACATTGAATAAGATGACATCTTGTTGCCTTGCTCCTTCAAATTCTTTTTCATATTCCAAAAGGATAAATGACTCCTGGGATAGCACAAGCTCAGGCAAGTGGAACAGGAATTTAAGGGTGTCAATGGCCTTGGCAATGGTTCTGAGATCAGATTTAGATAGATTTGCATATCCTGACATATCCAAGTTTATTGTATTCAAGCAGTATAGAGGTAGGTGGCAACTATCCTGGGAGTTCAATATTTTTTCTGAACGTCTAAATATTTCTAATGTGTTTTTCAGTAGAGTTGAGAAGCATTCTCTATTTTCTGGAAAAGAAAAAGAGTATGCTTTGAAATGAGGCAATCATTTCACACCTCTTCCCTTTTTCAAATATAAAGCAACAAAGAGAATTGTTCTATTAAAAGAAGTCTGTCAAACAGAGTATGGAACCTCTCCAATAGTACCACTCCTTTTCTTCCCTAAAATGGTTTAAGCACGTTGTCTAAAAATTCTTTAATTTCTAAAATAAACATGCAGGGAAATGATTGGACAAATGGGAAATTAGTTCTGAGGAGAAAAATGTGGTGTTCTTCTACGTGCTTTTGTTATTGCTGAATCCTCTTTTAAAAAATCAAAAGGTTGAATGTCTATCTCACTCGGTCTCATCATTACTGCTCTTTTGCCTGATAATTTTAGGCAAATTTAGGCAAAATAATTTCATGAATCCGTTTTACAGTTTACACCATATGTTTCAGAACTGATGAGCTCCTAATTTGTTTCAAATAAGTGTTTTGTTCATTCGTCCTTTTGTAATGTAAATATCTATACTTCTGTTTTTGTCTTTAGGTAGCAAGTATAATACATTATTTTTCTGAATTCTGTAATTCATTCATTCTTTCAGGACGTCAACGAATCAGTCAGCTAGCAGAAAATACAAGGTACTTCAGAAGAAGATTGCGTGAATTAGGCTTCATTATTTATGGCAATGATGATTCTCCAGTTGTGCCTTTACTTCTTTATTTACCTGGTAAAGTTGGGTAAGTTAATTCCTGTTGCACAAAAAAAACTGTACAAAAATTTCAGAATTTATTTGTTTGTTTGTTTGTTTGTTTGTTTGTTTGTTTATTTTGTGAGATTTATATACTGCCTCACAGTGCAAGCACTCTCTAAGCAGTTTACACCAGTAAGCAATGTTTTCCTATTTATATTGCCCCCAACAATCTGGCTCCTCATTTTACCTACCTTGGAAGGATGGAAGGCTGAGTCAACCTTGAGCCGGTGAGATTTGAACCGCTGACCTGCGGATCACAGTCAGCTAAAGTGACCTGCAGTACTGCCTCTAACCACTGCGCCACCTCGGCTAATTTTTAAACTCAGTTCATTTGTAATTATTTCTAAGAGGTACATACTGTGTTTCCCCGAAAATAAGACCTTGTCTTATATTTTTTTGAATCTTGAAATAAGTGCTTGGCCTTATTGCCATGCACTCAAAAGCCCAATTGGGCTTATTATCAGGGGATGTCTTATTTTGGGGAAAACAGGGTAGGTTTTGGGGGAAACAGGTATAGCAAATTAGGGCTTTTCCCTACCCTCCCACCATGCAGTCTTGTGGGGAAGAGCAGGCTGCAAGTTCTCTTTGTTATATTATTTCAGCAGTGGGTAAGTTCTCACTTGTTATGTGATTAAAAAATAATGAATAGCCTTCAGCCAGAATGAGAGTCTCATCCTAATGGGGAAGAATTTCCAAAAAAGGACAAGCTTTTTTTTTAACTAAACTTATCAGTAGCCTTTTAAAGATTTACACTATGTATAATTTGGCACATCAATAAGGTTGCACTCAGGGTAGTGGGAGATGGCAGGGAGAAGGAGATAGATGATGGATGGATAAAGGGAGGGAGGGAGGGAGGGAGAGAGAGAGAGAGAGAGAGGAGAGGAGATGAGATGAGATGAGATGGAACAGACAGATGATAGAATAATCTAGCTTCCAATTCGGTGTATTTATTAAATGATCCTTTGGAGAGGAATCAGAAATGATTAGTTAACTGCATGTGGAAGCCACAATTAGATAATTTAATTAAAACCTATCAAGTGTGCTTTGCTAAAAGCAAGCCTAGGGAAGGAAAGTGAGACCTGGAGCCCCTTTTCGTTTATTCATATGCCATTGAATTGTTAAAGTCTTACCAAATAAATGTTTTTGAATGTCCATACCACACATATGCACAGTAATACAAGAAAAAACTAATCGTAGCTGTAATCCTATTGGAAGTTTTTTTTTAATTAACATTGATTCTTATATCATCAGAATATGTTTTTGTTTTTGGTATTATTTTTGCAATTCTTATTCTTTGTTTTATATATGTATGTATGTATGTATGTATGTATGTATATATATGTGTGTGTGTGTGTGTGTGTGTGTGTGTACATGTGTGTGTGTGTGTACGTGTGTGTGTGTGTGTGTGTGTGTGTGTGTGTGTGTGTGTGTTTTAAGAAAATAAGCTCTGTTTCATTTTGTTTCCTTACTCAGGGCTTTTGCAAGACTCATGTTAACCAAAAACATTGGTGTGGTTGTAGTTGGCTTCCCAGCTACCCCAATCACAGAATCCAGGGCTCGGTTTTGTGTGTCCACTGCTCATACACGGGAGATGCTAGACACAGTAAGCACAGAGATAAACTTACGAAACGCACTTCACTTCCTGGAGGGGCTTGGGAGAAGCCTCACTAGATTTCTATTCTTTGTTGTCTCTTGTAATTTTGCCTTCCTTGTTTAAGCTTCATTTGATCACAGAGCCTTTGGAGCTTTTAAGTTAGATAATTAGAAACATCAGAACACACTGCTGCTAGAAAGATAGGAAGTATAGATTAAACAGTGTATTTTATTGAACCCACTTGTATTAGGGTTTGAGTTTTTATAGAATTCTTAAATTGTCAAAGTGGAAAGGGAGCAGAATTACAAAATGTATATATTAGTTTATGAATGATGGGAGTAATACCCTTTAGAAATCCTGAAATCCTGTTAAGGATTAAATATTTAGAAATCCTGAAATCCTGTTAAGGATTAAATGTTAAATATTCACAACATTATGGACAATTGATAAAAATACATTATATATTTTTGTTCTCATCAATAGTGGAATTCATGACTTAACACTATCAGTTATTAATCAAGAACCTAACATGACCAAATTTCTGACTTCCTGTTGCTTTTTTCATTGACTTTGTTTCCGGGAAGCTGGCAGAGAAAGTTGCAAATCGCAATTGTGTGACTGTGGGACATTGTGAAGGCCAGAATTTCAAGAACAGAAGGGTTATGGCCATTCATACAGCAATCATTGAAAATTACTGTAGTGTTCAATGAATAATGTCTATGCCTTGCATGGGTCCGACAGTCATGTAATCAAAATTTGGCCACTTGACAGCCTGTCCACACTTACTCTCTTAAAAAAATTATTTTAAAGCAATTTAAGCCATTTTTGCGTGCTAATTCCAGTTCTTATAGGTCACTTCCCTTACAATGGTATCACCACAATGGTATCCATTTTTATGGTATTGCGGCAGATTTGAGAAGTAGTATCGTGTTCTCAGTTTCCTGAGGTTTCCGAGGAATAATTAATGAGAGATTAGAGTTAATGAGAGATTCTTAGCAGAAAAAAACTATGCTATTTGTGGAAAAGCTTATCAAAATGTGATTGAATAATAATTCTATCTCATCTCTAAGAGAAAGGCCACTATCTAATTGTTTATAAATATTCTGTTTGACTATATTGTCCTGATGAACTCAGAACTTTAAATAAAATTTATAATAATTTATTATCCAAATAGTTAGTTCTTCTGCTTTTGTTATTCTTCTGCTTGTTCTTGAAAGACCCCTAATGATTTTAAGCACAATATGTTTAATAAAATTGGAAAAGACCATGCCCCAAATTCAATTAATGCATTAAAGAACTGTAATGTACAATAAGGCCTATTAAAAAATTCTATATTTGCTAGAGACAGTCAGGACCTGTTCTCTGCAGTAATTGAAAATAAAAGACCCTGAATTTTATGCTGTGAATCAATAGGAATCAATAGGAATTACCTCACTGGGTTATTAGTTTTGTGTGAAAGCCAAGCACATCAGCAGTGGGTTGCTCCCACTTCAGCCTGGTTCTAAGAACCGGTAGCATTGGCGGCGGGAGGCTCCGCCCCCCTGCCCAGGATGTCACGCGTGCGAGCACACCCGCAAACCGGTAGTAAAGGGTTTTAGAACCCACTACTGAAGCACATACTTTGGCCACAAAAAAGGATTTGTAAGTTTTAAAAAATCAGTAGTATAACCATATAATTCTTCCAAAGTGTTTGGACAGAGTACGGCTGTTTTCTTTTTTTTCTTTTTTTTCATAATTTTTATTGTATTTAAACCTTCTAATAAAAACATTTTTTTATAAAAATGCACACTGTTGAGCTATGAGATAGACTTAACTTAATTCAAAATATCCCAGCCATCGTTATTCCCTTCCTAAAATGGAAAGATATAAGAAGAATTTTCTCAAATATCTGCATAGACCTCCTGGATATGCTTTCCTCCTGTCTTTTAAGCAAGAAGAAAGTTTGTTTATTTATTTATTTATTTATTATTGGTTCTTCTATGCCGCCCTACTCCCGAGGGACTCAGGGCGGCATACAGCATTATACAAGAACACTAAATAATAAACAACAGTTAAAAACAGCATTAAAATATTTAAAAAGTTAAAAAATATTCAACACCAGACCGTGAACCAGCATTTTAAAAAGAAGGTCACCAGAAATGTATTTGTAATTTTTAAAAATTAATCCTACAGCCATATAATGTTTTAAAGAAAAACTGATGTTTGTATTCCTTTAGGATTACAGAACCATAATAAAGGTCACTTTTCAAATCACTATTCCCACAGTAGTCCTTTTACAGTGTGTCAGATAAAATGACTCAACCAACTAGGCCAGACTTCCCTTCCTGTCCATCTTTCTTTCCTTTGTCTCTATACTTACTTCCTCATGAGTGCTGCAGAAAGTATTTGACCTCATGGTTGAGGTTTCTTAAGACCAATGTCCTCATGAAACCAAAAGAACAAAAAGGAGGAAAACCACTGTACTGGTAAGATTCTATCTGCAATGGTGACCAGAGCAAAAATGATTAGTGGGGAATAGAATCCTGCATCCCGGAGGGAAGGCACCAATCCTGTAGGAAGCCAGGTGGAGCCAAGCAAGGGTGTTGACCCTCCAGTGTTCCTTCTCCTTGCCATCTAGAATGCCTGCATAAAAAGCTTCTCTATGGAAAACAGCACCTCCCTATTAGATTACCTTGATCCAGATTCAGCCTACCTCAGCCACAGCCTAGCAATGTTGTGGAACGTTCGCTGTAAGGAAAAATCCTCAATAACTCAATAAGCCATCTTCAAGATGGGGCAAGAAAGATGCAGGGATGCACATAAGATATGCATGTACTTTGATTTATAATGGTACAGTGCTATAATGCTTTTCCAGATGTATTTAATTTAGTTTAATACTAATATTAAACACATAATACAATGTTCTCCCCTCCCCCCAAACATGTTAATGCTGCTTAAAAGGCAGGTAAAGAAAAATAAAGTTATAGAAATAGTATGTAGAAAAATAGAAATGTTATAGAAACTAACCAACGAGAGAAGCAACCTGGAATTAAGGAGAAGCGTCCTAACAGTGAGGACAATTGACCAGTGGAATAGCTTGCCTTCAGAAATCGTGGGCGCTCCATCACTGGATGTTTTTAAGAAGAGACAGGACAGCCACTTGTCTGAGATGGTATAGGTCAGTGAAGGTGAACCTTTTTCTTCTTGCGTGCCAAAAATGGGAGTGTGCGCTAGCGCGTGCATGTGCCAACATACAAACCCTCCATGCATGCCATACTGCACATGCGCGCATGCACACACACCCTGTTGGGCCATTTTTCACCCTCTGGAGGCTTCAGAAGCCTCCGGAGTGCGAAAAACGGCCCAACGGGCAAACCAGAAGTTCGGAAAAATATACTTCCAGTTTGCCCGTTGGGCCGTTTTTCACCGTCCCGAGGCTTCAGGAGGCTCCGGAGTGTGAAAAACGGCCCAATGGACAAACCGGAAGTCCATCTTTCCAAACGTCCGGTTTGCCCGTTGGGCCGTTTTTCGCACTCCAGAGGATTCAGGGAAGCCGCCTGAAATCTGGGGAGGGCAAAAACGGCCTTCCCCAAGGCCAAAAATCAGCTGCATGTGCACTGGAGCTGACATAGGGCAACGCCTCGCGTGCCTTCAGATATGGCTCCGCGTGCTACCTGTAGCACATGTGCCATAAGTTCGCCATCATGGGTATAGGTTCTCCTGCTTGAGCAGGGGGCTGGACTAGAAAACCTCCAAGGTCCTGTCCTGTCCTGTCCTGTCCATTCTATTCCATTCTATTCTATTCTATTCTATTCTATCCAGACAAAGAGTATTCTGGATATGTGTTGTGCTCATGCAGAGACATTATCACCCTTTTCAAAACTATGCCTTTTCATCAAGACCAGAACCATGCAAAATTCTGCTAATCCAGGGGGAGATTGTTAGACTTCATCAAGGAGATAGAAGCAGCTCCCAGAAACCACAAGAAACTTGTAAATGCATGATTTATGTAGAACCTCTGAAAAAAATTGAATGAGTTATTCATAACAGTTCAACATTAAATGCCATACTAGAAATAGTATGTGTCTTTTTTTGTGTCTTTTTTTAAAAAAAGCTAAGTATGCCTTTCTAATACACTGAAATTGCATTTCAGGTCCTGAACGCTCTAGATGAACTGGGTGATTATTTGTGCCTGAAATACTCCCGGCATGCTAGGTCATCTCGTCCTGAACTGTATGATGAAACAAGCTTTGAACTTGAAGATTAAGTTTCCCTCCCATGGAGAAACTGTAATGATGTTACAAGGAGGAGATGGGGATCTCAACAATAGGAAATGCACTTCTCTTTTTCTAAGGACAGTTTTTGCTTCACAGTTACCTGATCCAAGAGAAGCGTTTTATGTCTGTTTTTACCAGATTGGATTCTGTCTGCAAAGGACTAGAATATTGTTGCAGTTCTCTTCACAAGGAAATACAAGTATTATTGTTATTGTTGTTGTTATTAGACCCCAAAGACTTTATTACTACCATCAGCCTTTGTTGCTGTTTTAAGAGCAGAGTTAGAAAAATAATAATTATGATAGCATTTTTTAAAAAATGAATTGGAATATAATGTAATAGCTGAAAAAAAAGTTATCTTGTTAAATTGGCCCTTATTTATAGAAGAGGTGTATCTCCATTGCAGCTTAACAGGATTTAGGCAAAAAAAATCCCCATCAAGTAGAAATACTTTGACATACTGAGTAAACCGGAGCGTGATTCAGGGGTAGTCAATGGTCTTTCATGGTTTTTGTGTAACTAAGTATTATTGTTAGAAAGTTTTGAGTAAAGGAAAAAAAAACCCAATTCACCTTTGCTGCTTGGTATTTTTAAAAAATAGTTTTATATTTCAATTGATAAAGTTAAGCCAAGACAATGTTAATTCAGATTCAACATTGTTGAATTATTTGAATGATTTCATAATTTAAAGGAGGATTGCTTATTTAATTTTCAGGTAGGTTTTTAGAGTTATCACACACGGTTTTAATAACCATTTCACTTTCCCATTTGCAATGTGTTAAGCCTTTCAGGTTGAAAAAAAGCAGATGTCATTTGTAAGATACTTTTCTTTCTCTGTGAATATTTGTTTGCTCGGTAAGCAGACTGCTGAATCAAAACACCCAGGCTATTACAGAATATAATTCTCAAAAGATCTTAGCATTTGTGACTGCCATCTTCAAGTTGAAAGAACTAACCCTTTTGCCTTATTACTTCAGTGAGATATACTTAATATAGGAAACCACAGTGAATGTTCTTTTCTGGAAGGTTGATATATCCACCTTTTTCTTGAGGTTAAAATTATTAACTGTTTTAAAAACATGACCAGTTGATTTGAAAAGAGCATTTGGAAATTAAAGGAACAAGTGGATATAATTCCATTTCTGTTTCACCAAATGAATGGGGCCAGGACTAATGAGAATATACCATTGTCTTCAGACTGTTGTCCAGTCTCAACAATTAAGGCCTCAGATAGCTAGCTATACGCACATAAACACATACTCTTAAGATAACTGGTTGAAAGGCATTTCTATCACTTTTGAGAGAGATACAAACCATTCGAAAGTCTTATGATACTGTAAACATGTCTGATCAAGAGATGGCCTGGCTTTCTGTTTCACAGGTGTATTTTTACATTCGTGTTCTTGAAAAGCTGTGGTATCCACTTAACACACAGCTGCAAAGTTAGATTTAAGAACTGAACAATTAAATTGTGGAATGCCAATTGCAGTATGGGATTCCCTTGCTTGTTAAAGCAGTTTTGAGGATAAAGCAAGGCTGATTGGTTTTGAGGTCCCTTTTTGTTATTCAAGTTAATAAAATTCAGTGGGGCTGCAATGTTAAAAATGGACCCACGGTGCATTCCAGAACATCACATCTCTGCTTTAGAAGTATAGGAGGGTAAAAGGAGCGAATTGTACAGTGTTGTATGATTGTTCACATTGGCAAATGAACTTGAAAAACACTAAACAGGCCCATGTTTGTGCATTATACTAAAACTGCTGTATAAAAATAAAGGATGTTTTTGTGTGTTTTTTAAAATATTTGAAGTTGGTTCATTTCTTGGTCATAAAAAAAAATTTGGCACAATGACTCAGGACCAATCTGCCCCTGATGAATGACCATATGTTACAAAGAAACTCTGTTCTACAAGTGTTATAAAAAATTTCCAGAAGACCCTTCTCTCAGTGTCTTTTCCTCCATAATTCTCTTCAGCCACTAACAATTTGCTTTTGCCTGTTTCACTGTATTTCTATGCTTGGAACAGTCTACTAAGAGCAGATGCTGGAAAGAGCAAGCTGCTGTGATCATGATCAAAGAAAGCAGGACTCTGGCTTAGTGCGGTACATAGTTATTATGCTGCCTGAAGCAGAAGAAATGTGTGTTGAATGAGTTCTGAAGTTTGTTGTTAAGAGCCGTCTGACTTTGTTGTCTCCATGTGCAGTATGGCCAGTCCCATGATAGCCATAATGGTGTCTTAAAAGCAGTCATCTTATCTGGTTTTGCTGTTTTCACCTTAATTTCTCCTGACTTGCGCTAATTTTCACATCTGTAATTTAATAGCAGAATCAAATGCTTCTCACTACATTTGGAAATTAGCACATGGGTTGTAACCATAATCTAGTTTTTTGAGCTTCTGAAAGGACTAAAAAGGTTTTACAAATGCAGTGACTTCATTTTTTTTCTTTGCTTGAATTAACATATTCAAAAGTGGAAATCAACGTATTTTGTCCCATAAGACCACCAAAAAACAAGGTGGGGAGGGGAACTCACCTGAAAGAAAATGTGCCTCTTTATCCTGATTTTTTTAAACAAATTAACAGAGTTGGAAGGGACCTTACAGGTCATCTAGTCCAACCCCCTGCCCAAGCAGGAGACCCTACATCTGCCTCTACCTAGGATTGAACTC
This sequence comes from Diadophis punctatus similis, assembly GCA_023053685.1. Classification (NCBI taxonomy): domain Eukaryota; kingdom Metazoa; phylum Chordata; class Lepidosauria; order Squamata; family Dipsadidae; genus Diadophis; species Diadophis punctatus. The sequence goes on from JALIGW010000001.1 coordinate 153,393,239, forward strand.
ACAACCTCCTGATTGTGAGGCAAGAGCTCCACCTCTAGGCCACAGCAGCTGCATGGTCTCAAGAGGACTAGAGAGCCATAAGTAAGAGTGCAGAGAATTATAGATGGGTTCCCATGTTAATCACAGGGAGACAGGTAAGATGCTACTAATGCAGAAATGGATGGACAGATCAGTTTGTATTATTCCAACATCAAATTATATGAACTACTGTCTAAAAAAATCATCTTTTAGGATAAAGAAATCTATCAAGGCCATCTGAAATGCACTGTGAGGATTTTGGGCAATCTTCCTAAAATTATTTTACTTTGTTCCTTGACTCCAATGTTTTGGAAGTGAGGAAATAATATTTAAAATGTCAAAATACAGCAATTTTAAAATTAGATCAAAAGAGCATTATTTGGTGCAAAAGAGGAAAATTGGCCAAAAAACCTAAAGAACCGGTAGTAACTTGGCGGCCTGGGTCACTGGAACCAGCAGTGACCCAGGCCTGCCACGCCCCCAAGCTGGTTCTCTCGGCTGCACCATCTTGGTTTTTGCTTCTGTGCATGCGCATAAGCTTTTTAAAAGTACTGCGCATGTATGTGCTTGTGCCCGCGCAGCGCGTCCCTGAGCAAACTGGCAGCGGGAGAAACCAGAACCCACCCCTGCCAAGAGTCCTGTCCTCAGAGTTTTAACATTTGTGTAACAGTTTTCAAAACTGGAAATGAAGATCTCTACTTGGATCCTAAAACTTGCCAGGTTTTCATAGGGATTACGCACACTCCAAAGAAGTTCAAGGACAGCAATATTTTAAAATATATTAAAATGAAAACCCAATGAAACTGCTTAAAAATCTGATAGCTCAAAGCTGCACATTGTAAGACATCTACAAAAAGATTCAGAAATATATATTACAGAGGAGTTGTTGGTGAAAATGACAGAATTTTCAAAAATTGAAAAACCGACTTGTTTGATGAGGGAAGAAGCAACAAGTATTTTTGTTTGTGACTGGAAATCCTTTTGCATTTTTGCTGAAAATAGGGGGACGGGACCGAACTGATTTGATTCAAATCAAACAGAAGATGGGGTACAAACAAGTAATTTTTAAAGAGCTAAAAATATTAAAAGGATATATAAAAACAAACAAGCGTCCCCAAAAATGTATAGGGAGCAGTAGGTAAGAGGTAGCTCAGTTCAGATAATCTGTGTGAAAGAAAACGGGTGATGACAAATCCTTGCTAATAGTTCTCATAGTATATGCTTCCTATAGATTGCAGGGTGCTTCTGTTCAGCCCGATTCTGTCTATAGGTGTGGAACAATAAAGAAATCTATTCGGAAGAATCACCATATGCCTTTCTTGGTTTTTGGAGACTGACAGTTTCTACAATGCTTGGCTGAGGAGGCAGTTTCTTTGGGATATCCCTCAATATTGCTGGCGTATTGATCTCAGAGAAGTCATTGTCAGTTTCACTATCATTGTTACTGGTGAAGAAGTCAGAATAGTGTGCTGACAGCTTTTGGTGTCCAAGGCAAAGCAGAGGCTGCGGTATGAAATGATTTTGAAGATGAGCACCTCAATGGGGCAGAGGCAGAGGTGGGTTTCAGCAGGTTCTGACCAGTTCTGGAGAACCGGTAGCGGAAATTTTGAGTAGTTCGGAGAACCAGTAAATACCACCTCTGACTGGCCCCGCCCTCATCTATTCTCTGCCTCCCAAGTCCCAGCTGATCGGGAGAAAATGGGGATTTTGCAGTAACCTTCCCCTGGAGTGGGGAGGGAATGGAGATTTTACAGTATCCTTCCCCTGCCACGCCCACCAAGCCACGCCCACCAAGCCACATCACGCCCACCAAGCCACGCCCACAGAACCGGTAGTAAAAAAAATTGAATCCCACCACTGGGCAGAGATATTGTTATTGCTGGATTTCCATATTACTTACCAGCACTGGGAGGGTATGTCAGAATTGCTCGTTTCTTCCTCCAATTAATGAGTTCTGAGTTTATAGATTTAGCTTCCTCCCTCCTTGGAGTTTACTTAGCCTCCTTAGTTTTGGCAAGCCTGGCAGATTTACTACCTTTTAGCTGTACATTTTTATGGTTATTAAACTGCCAAGTCAATCATTTGTCTCTTTCCTAGTTATGAGGTCACGAACTAACTCATCCTTAAGGATTTTGACAGTTTGGATGTGCTGAGTCTGCCACAGGAACTCACTCATTTCTGTGTGAGTCTGGTGGGCAGAGACGATTGTTTTAAATCCAGGAATATGCACTTAAAATTTCTTGAATTGGGTAAGTAGTGAAAACCTTTTAAATCAATTGTTCTATTTTGACAGTTTCGGAGCTGAGATAGGAAGGTCACAATAGTCTCAGCTGTTCCATCTATGAGCGTTCTGGTGGATTTTTAGGAGGAATTGCTTCTTTTGAGGCACATGGTGGTGATTGGCTGCTTCCAGGTGCACTATTGATGTGGGAAAGGCTGCTTCTGCTGCCATTTTAAACCCCTCCCCCCCCCATTGGAGATTTTGCAGATGGAGGGCTTGTTGTAAGCTTCAGTCCACCTTGACTGAAATGTCACTTAGCCATCAAAGAATGAAGATCAAGTTTTCTGTAGACGAAAGGCAGACCTCATGGAATAAATGCAGGAGGCTTGTTCCAGAAAGTTACCTCTCTTACCATCCTCCTCTGAGAAGTAACTTGGGCTGAAACTTTGGATAATCAGGCAGGGGGACCTGTCTTATTACTGGCTTCTGTATTGTCATAATCTTTGAGGGTAAAGGGGATCCTGAAGTTATAGCTCTGTTGCTCACATTTTCAGTGGTGGGGAGATAGGCGTAAATCCTCATCTGTTTCTCTACTGTATTGGATTTATGGACCCCCAGTATCATTACTGGAGCTGTCCTAGGTTCTTTCCTTGCCTCTAGGTTACATTTTTAAGCCATAGGACTGAATCAGAGAGGTGAGAGGGTGGGAGCTCCTCCTTGGCTCCTCCTCGAACTGGTGGTTTATGGGGTTTGAGGATTGAAAAGGGTGGAATGGTGGAATCTTAAAGAGGGAAGGGAGAGGACAAATTTATTTCCCCTCTGGTGAGATCCATTTCGCTATACTGTTTGTATAACGAAAGTTATCAGGTGAAATCCACTTCGTTACATATATTTTTCTTTTTCTTTACCTGTTCACCACTTTTTTTTACTCTTTTTTTTCTTACATTTGAACCATTTTTATTATATTAAATTATTTAATAAAACTTAATAAAAACACCTTGAATTTCTCTTAAAATAATATATTAATCTCAATATAGCCCTCCTCTCTGTCTAGGATCTCAGTAAGAGTGTATTAGCTTGTCCAATTTTCCTTTCTCACCATTATCTAGAACAATGCTCTTGGCTCAAGAGGATTGAGAAGAACTGAACTTCTTTTACAAGGCATGTCATTAGAGTAATGTTATATCCCAGTTGTTGAGGCAAACTGTGAGTGTTAGAACATAAATTAACTGTCATTCGTGTATCTAATATTAACAACCTGGTCAGAGAATGGCAGAGAGAGTTAATTGTAAGGAAAGGAACACTTCCTTACCTGAGAGGCATAGCATGGATTAAAACGGTACAACTGATGTTCTGTCAAACTATATTTATTTAAAAAGAAAATTACAGAAAATAGATAGTACTTAGGAATGCTGTTCACCTATGGTATCTTGGACAAAGGAAGAAATTTGTTTTCTAAGGAAGGGCTTTCTGTATTATCTGCAAACCAGATCTAGTGAAACATCTTTTTTTAAGTCATTCTCTTGGCCTTTCAGTTGTAAATCTTCTCTCAAGACCATCTCTACCTTGTCAGATAAAATTTGTTCTACATCTGTCACTTTTCAATAACTTATTTTGGACATAAATGTTCTATGCATAGAAGCAGACATAATTACTGATATTGTGGATATACCTGTGATGGCGAACCTATCACAAGTGGCACTTGGAGCCATATCTGAGGGCACACGAGGCATTGCCCTAAGTCAGCTCCAGCACACATGTGCGCGCTGGCCAGCTGATTTTCAGCCTTCCGTAGGGCGGGGGGAGGCCATTTTCGCCCTCCCCAGGCTTCAGGAAAGCCTCCAGAGCCTGTGGATGGCGAAAAACGGGCCCAACGGAAGTTCGTTCCAGTAAGCCTATTGGGCCCGTTTTTTGCTATCCACGGGCTCCGGAGGCTTTCCTAAAGCCTAGGGAGGGCGAAAAACGCCCCAACAGGCCAACTGGAAGTCCGGAGGCTTCAGTGAGGCCTGCGCGCATGTGCGGGGGGGCAGCACGGGGGGGTTGTGCGTCCATGCGTGGGGGGAGGGTATTGCATTATGGGTATGGGCACGCGCACGCGCGCTATTGCACACGCACATGCCCTTTTGGCACCCGAGCTAAAAAAGGTTCGCCATCACTGGGATATACTATTATCTGATTCCATTCTTTAAAAGACTCCTTCAATATTTTCATTGTTACAATGTTTTGCAACAGATTTGTAAATCTTTCCTCTATATAAAAACATTAGTCCACTCTAGTGTCCAGTTCTGAAATCATGAAATTGCTTTTTTGTGTGTCTCAAAAACCTCAAACAAAAATTACATTAATTTCGAAATTTATTTGGCAAGGAAAAAGATCAAGAATAAACTTAAAAATGTTGCAAGATGCTAGAACTTGAGGCGGCTTTGGGTTGTCGAATTGGGAACTTTATTATCAGGCTGCAACCTTGACTTGGTTGAGAGAATGGATTTTACTAAGAAACCAGAGATTGTTAATACTAGAAGGACATGATATGCATATTGGATGGCATGCACTTTTATGGCATGGAAGAAATAAAATACATAGTTACTTCCAAAGACATTATATAAGAAACTCTTTATATTTAGTTTGGGAAAAAGTAAAAGCTAAACATTATATGAGTATAACAAATTGGATATCGATAATAGAAGCACTACTTCATCCAAGCAGAGTAAACTGGCAAAAAATACCAAGATATAAAGACATTTTGACAGAGGAAGGGGAATTAAAATCGACACAAGAATTAGAGAAACAAGGAATTAAAATGGACTGGTTTATGAGAACGCAAATACAGACAAGATATGAAAAAGATAAAAAAAACGGAAGGTATCATGCTAAAAAATACAGAATTGGATACAATACTTACAGGACCAGATGAAAAACTAATTAAGAAAATATATAATAACCTACTCTATGTAGATCTAGAATTTGAACAAGTTAAAGAGAATGATAAAATGGGCTCAGAATTTTGGCTATACAATAGAACTTGAAAAATGGAATCAACTTTGGGAAAGGAACTACAAATTGACTATGGCAACAACATATAAAGAGAATATGTACAAGATGTTCTATAGATGGCATTTGTCACCGGAAAGATTAGCTAAAATGTTTAAGAACATGTCTATGAAATGTTGGAAATGCCAGCATATACCTGGTTCCTACTATCACATGTGGTGGACCTGTGCAGAGGCAAAATCATATTGGACTCGAGTAAAGAACTGGCTAGAAAAAATGCTGAAACAAAATATTGAGCTGAGACCCGAGACTTTCCTGTTGGGGATTATACCGCATGAACTTAGTAAAGAAGATACTTATCTGGTAATACATATCTTGACAGCAGCTAGAATTACCTTTGCACAAAAATGGAAAGGGACTAAGGTTCCAGCTGAAGAGGATTTGATAAAAAAAAATTTGGACTGTGCTGAAATGAATAGAGTAACAATGAAAATTAAAGACAAAGAGGACTCAGAATATTATAATGTTTGGATGAAATTTTATAGTTGGTTGGAAAATGAATATAGTGGAAAATCAAGTTAGAATAATTATTGTTTATGAAAATGAACATAGATAAATAACCCAGATGACAAAATGGACATGAATGAAGAAGTAGCAATACAGTAATATAAAAATATACCTAGATTTTAGGTTTTTTGAAGCAGATTTTTAACAAGATAGATTTGAAAGAGTACTTTAAAATGTAAATTGAAGAGATATATTGGCTGTCTATCTGTTAAAAGAAAATTAAAATAATAATAATAATAACACACTCAAGAAAGGAGAAGAAGGAGGAAGAGGAAGTAGAGGAGAGGAGATGAGAAGGTAGAAGGGGTAGTAGGGAAGGGGAGAGAAGGGGGAAGAAGGTAGAGGAAGGGGGGAAGGATAGAGGGAAGGGAGTGATTAGATAAAATATGTAGGATAGATGGGCAATTTAGTAGTAACACTGGATGTGGGGGGGAATTAGAATAAATTGTTGTTAATGTATCATGGTATATGTATGGATGTCTTATGTGAAAATTATTAAAAGAAAATAAAAAAATTTTTGGAAAAAACAAAAAACAAAAATTATTTCCCAAGAGAAGCTGCTTATTTTTTATACCGTATTTTTCGGAGTATAAGACGCACTGAAGTATAAGACGCACCTTAGTTTTGGGGGAGGAAAACAAGGAAAAATGGCCTCTGCCTCCAAGCAATTTGCCAAACAGCACACAGCAAACAGCACAGATGATATACACTGTTTGCTGTGTATTTCTGTGCATGTGTGCCTGACCCATAGAAATAGCAAAGAATTGGAGAAATGTACATTATGCCAGAAAGTTTTCTTAAATGTAGTCACACTAACTCCTCCCAAATATTTAAATAGATCTACTCCAAGGTAACTAAACTCTAATACTAAACAGGACACTGATACATTTCATACTATACTTGTACAGAGCTGTTAAAATTAATTAAAATTTCTGGAAGTATACATTATTCTCTATTATTTAAAAGAAGATACAATAGCATTGGGCCTCTTGAGAGCAAGCATTTATTTTAAAAAGCTTCTTTATTTTGTTAAGTTGTCTAGATTTACAGGGATCTCCAACCTTGGCAACTTTAAGACTTGTGGAACTCCCAGAATTCCACAGCCAGCAAAGCTAACAAAGCTGGCTGTTGAATTCTGGGAGTTGAAGTCCACAAGTCTTAAAGTTGCCAAGGTTGGAGATCCCTGGCTCTAGAACAATAATAAAGCTGTCTTTAAAAAATAAGTCTAATACTTTGAACATTCTACAGACATTTATAGTTATTCACTTACCCCTTTGCAGCCAGTTCAGCAAAAATAAAAACCTGCGTGTCTAATCTCTCCCAGCTATTTGCCTCTTTGCAGTTAGTTTCACTTTCATTTTTCCAGGTGGCAAACCTAATCAGCTGTTTGTCGGGAAACTGCTACTAACTTGCTTGGCTTTAAAGGCTCTTCCCTCTTTCCTGCAAGCAGGTAAATTGCTGGAAGACAGAGGCCAAAGGGTGGGGGTGGCTGGGTGGGTGGGGCTACATTCGGTGTATAAGACACACTCAAGTTTTCACCCTCTTTTTGGGGGTAAAAAGGTGCGTCTTATACTCCGGAAAATACGGTAATTCCAAAATCTTATTGCAAAAGTTTCAATGTTCCAATTTTATCTAGACCCTTAATCCGTTTATAACTTTCTAAGATCAGAATATTTAGCTTTTTGCTGTTTATTTCAGTATTCTTGAATTCTTATCCTTACAATCAAAATTTTCTTTTGCTCATGATCAATGGCAGAATCCCCCCAGCATTTTCAAACTTGTCTTTCTGAAGATCTCTAACACCTTAGAAGTAGTTAATTAGCAATTTCTGAAAGCGAGTGGAAAGTGTAGTTTGTGAACCTAGCGTCCTTTAAAAGTTTGTGCTGCAGCTGCCAGCAAGATGATTACTCCCATTGTCTCCTGGCACTTCAACCCACGGGAAAACTACCGTCCTGAGGTCTCCTTATGAGAAACAGCCATTTGGAGCACGAGAGTGATCTCCTGTCTTCTCCTTATTTCATTCCAAGGTATCAGTCTACTCACTGGTTCCTTGGTCTTTGCTGTAGTCATCAGCTCAGTTTTTGCAGAACCACCTTCAGTTCGCCATACCTTCTCCAGAAGCTCACCAATTCCCCTTAGTTTTGAGGAAGAAAAGTTCAAAGTGAGATTAAGCTCTAATTTGACTTCTTGCACTTTTAAAAGCCCCCCAAAAAACAACAACCTCGATTTCTCATCCAAAACAAGAGATGGGAGGACATTCTAATCCTGCCATGATGCACAATAGAGCACTCTTCATAAATAAACAAACAAGGGTGTCCTTGCCCTCAACCCCTAGCTCACAAAAAAAAAGCTGTATTACTGGATACCAAAAGGTGGACTGCCCCTGGTTTAGAACAATCAGTTCTTAGCACTGGGATTAGAGTTACAAGCACCAGAATTCTCAGCCTGCTGGACCATATGGGGGAAGAATCTGAGAGTGGTCTCAATATGTTCAAAGGGTGCCAAGATGAGGAAGTCTGGTTTAGATTGTGTATTTTAGAAACACGAGAGCATAACAACAACTATAAACCATTGAAACCATCGGAACAATTTGTTCTTCCTCCGCTACAGGCTTTGAAGAAAAGATGAAGTTTAACTGGACACATTGCAGTTGAAATAATCTGGTTCTTTCCCGTGTTTGTAAACTGTCCTGATTTTATCTCTGAGGATGTCAGCAAATCTGGCCAATAACCATAGAAAGAATTAGCCTGTTAAACAGCAATTCTCCCTCCAATTCTGATTGCATCTCTCCAATGCAAATTTCACAACTCATCTCAGGAATCTCGAGAACTAGAGTATTGGCATGGGGAGGGGGGGAGTTTGTTCAGGCTTCTCCATTTCTTAATTTTCATAAGAGCTTGCATCCCACCAGAAGGAGCACTCAAGATCTTTGTGACAGATCGCTTACAGGCAGGGACACCTTCAAGGGTAGTAAAAGAAGCTCAAGAAGGTGATGGCAATAAAGCTCCACCTTTTTTCATACATGCTATATTGCCCTCTCATCTCCCCTGTATATGGCCCCGGTTATAAGCCAACTTTTCCTTGTGTATAGTTGGGATACTAGGTGTAAAGGTATTTTGAAATGAAATGGGTTTACTGCCACATGAAAGAATGGCTGTATTTTGGTTATAAGTTGTCCTTGTCACCTCTCGATTGGACTACTGTAATGCGCTCTACATGGGGCTACCCTTGAAGAGTATCCGGAGACTTCAACTGGTGCAAAATGCGGCTGCGCATGCTGTGGTGGGTGTCTCAAGATACAACCACGTAACACCCATACTCCGCCAGCTGCACTGGTTGCCCATTGGTCTCCGGGTGCAATTCAAGGTGTTGATTATCATCTTTGAAGCCCTACATGGCTTAGGACCAGGTTACCTCCGGGACCGCATCCTACCTCATACTTCCCTTCGACCGGTCAGGTCCCACAGAGTGGGTCTCCTCCAGGTCCCGTCAACCAAACAATGTCGGCTGGCAGGGCCTAGGGGGAGGGCCTTCTCTGTAGGGGCCCCTGTTCTCTGGAACCAACTTCCCCCAGAGATACAAATTATCCTCACCTTGCTGGCCTTCCAAAAAGCCGTTAAGACATGGCTCTTCCTGCAGACGGGGCTTTGAGACAATTTCACATCTTGGTCTCCCCCACGTATGTATGATTTTGTATGTTTTTAAAATTCATTTTAAACTGTTATTAAATTTTTATGTTGTTTAGTTATTCTTTAAATGTACGCTGCCCTGAGTCCCCAGGGAGTAGGGCGGCATATAAGAACACTAAAATAAATAATAAATAAATAATAAATAAGTACCGTAAGTAATAAGCAGGCAAGCAAACAAGCTCACACTTTGCCTTTATTGTCTGTAACTGGAATTGGACTACCGTAGATCTTGGCTTTGCAAGAAATAATGGCAAGTGAAAGCTACTGTACAAAGTCAATATTTCTAAAATGTGCCAAAAAAGGTCTATCAACCAAGTTACTTTTTAATATTCTTGGTTTCACCTAATGCACTTCTTTGTAACATGTGGGTTCTTTCCTATGGCCAATTAATATAAGCCAGTGCTGTTTTCACCTCTTGTGCATTTATGTATTGTTAGCGGCAAGGGAAGAGATGAAAACATTGCTTCTTTCCTACAACTGTTTGTGTGCCTCAACTCATGCCAGGCAGGTTCCCCCACTAATATTAGTTTGGCTTCTTGATTACTTTTGTTTGTGTGGTGGCTCCTCTGACAGCTGAGTTTGCCCTTGTATGAAGCCCTTTATAGGACTGTTTTTTCCAAACAGATTCATTGGGCTGCAGTCCTTGTATTCTAAAAGACAGGAAGGGGGCCTGGATTTCCTTTCTTTCCATGATCCACATCAGTTAGCATCCAGTCAGGAGGTCTGTTCAGGATGAAAAGAATATGGGATTGTGTAGGTTTCATTTCTTTCAAGAGAGGGAAATGTCTTTCTTTTCAAAGTACCTCTTTCATTTCCTGTGCACAGAGTGGCTTTGTCTTGAGTAGGATAATTAAGTTGTTGACCTTCTGTAGGGGTCAGATGGTGCTTCCTCTAGGAAAAAGATAAAAACTGTCAAAAATGGGCTTGGAAAAAGCCTGCCAGATAGGTGACGTTCTATCATGTCTGATAAATGTGCAATAAAGGCAATTTGTAATTGTCTGCAATCAGCTGATTCCCCCAAATAGTAAGGCACGGAACTCATTCAAGGTTTTTAAAAATTCTACCTTTTCTGCTTTGGCTGTCTCCTCTCCCTGGAATTTGATTAGGGAGGCTGCAATTGGATGCTTGAAAAGTTAGATTTTAATCTTTTGCAATTTAATTGTCTGTTCCCTGGCCGCAAGGTGGTTTTCAAAACAAGTACCCAAACCCAGGGAATTTCAATGCTAACCCAAGAGTTATATCTCACGTTTTTCTTACTTGTTTTATAGGATTCACCCCTGCCGACTGAAAAATAAATTCCAGCAATTTCATATCAAATCCACTGAAAACCTGTTCAATGATTCATTCAGCTTTTGACTTTTTCCCTTTTTTAAATAGCAATTTTAAAAATGTTATTAGATTGGTATCCTGTCTTATTCTGTTTTACAGAACTCACAGTGGTACCTAATGCTCCCTCCTTCTATTTTTCCCACAACCACCCTTGGACTGAGAGGATGTGACTATTCCAAAGTCACCTAGCCACCCTAAGGGAGATCTAGAACTTATGGTGTCACCATTCCGAATCCAGCACCTTACCACTACATCAAATAGAATAGAATAGAATAGAATTCTTTATTGGCCAAGTGTGATTGGACACACAAGGAATTTGTCTTATGCTCTCAGTGTACATAAAAGAAAAGATACATTTGTCAAGAATCATGAGGTACAACACTTAATGATTGTCATAGGGTACAAATAAGCAATTAGGGAACAATCAATATTAATGTAAATCGTAAGGATACAAGCAACAAGTTATAAGTGGGAGGAGATGGGTGATAGGAACAATGAGAAGACTAATAATAATAGTAATGCAGCCTTAGTGAATAGTTTGACAGTGGTGAGGGAATTGTTTGTTTAGCAGAGTGATGGCGTTCGGGGGAAAAATTGTTCTTGTGTCTAGTTGTCTTGGTGTGCAGGGCTCTATAGCGTCGTTTTGAGGGTAGAAGTTGAAACAAATTGTGTCCAGGATGCGAGGGGTTCTCGTGCAACATAGATTCATGCAGTTTAATACATAGTATTTATTTCATTCAACTTATGACCAATGTTTCCCCTTTTGTCAATTAAAATGGTTTTGGATGGGAAGATGACTAACATAATGACCAGGGAGGGGAGCAAACAGCTATTTAGCACCCGTTCATTCAGAATTCAATGCAGATCAATATACTGTTCCTCATGACCCTCCTTGTTATATGATCCCTGCTACTTTACCAACAGAAGAGACAAAACATTTCATTCACAATGAAAACATGAAATGATGTTCATGACACGTACAATATTAAACCACATATGAACATTCAGAGGTAATAATTATCATTTTAACAACTGTAGCGTCACTATGATTAGAGAGAATGTCACCAAATAACCCATTTTTATTCTGAAGTCCAGAAACCGAACACCGAGAAGAGTTTCACTGAAGCTGGGTAAATGCAGTATCATGATCCATCCACTAGTTCAGCATGTTTGTATGAAACATGAAATGAAGAACATTTTCCACATTTTTTATATGTCTCTACTTATTGGTTCCTTCTGTTTGAAATCACAGAATCATAAAATGTAAGCACTGAAAGGTATCTCGAAGATCATCTAGCCCAGGAGTGTTAAGCTCAAGGCTCGGGGGCCGGATCCAGCCCGCAGGGTACTTAGATCTGGCCTTCAGGGCCTTCCTGGAAACAGCGAAAGACCGGCCCACAATTCTTCTGCCAGCGAGGCCATTTTTGCTGGCAGAGTGATCGGGCCACGACAGGTGTTCCCGACATGAGTGACGTCAAGCTGGCCATGCCCCCCCCCCGAGGTCAAACACAACCCTGATGCGGCCCTCAATGAAATCGAGTTTGACACCTCTGATCTAGCCCAACCTGCTCAGTGCAAGAATCCACTACTATAGCTTTCCTGACAGATTGCAACCAGCCTCTGCATGAACACTTCCAGTGAAGGAAAATAGTCTGTTCCATTGCTGAACCGCTCCGTAAGATGGTGTTTTGGGTCCTTCTAGTCTTCTGTAACTACTGTATCTCTTTCTGAAGGCAACCCACCCTCATCCTCCAGAATTTGTCTTGACAACGACATACAATCCCTTCCCTCTAGAAATGTATATGTCTAAGGAAGAGAAAAAAGAAAGCCTTTTCATGTCAAAACCTTCTGGCTGACACATTGAGAGGACAGTAGTTTAAAAACTGACTTCAATAGCAAATTGGGCAAGGCCTTGGGGGCGGGGGGAATCTGGTATTTTTTAAAAAAAACTTTCAAAATTATCTACCTTAATTTTGGGGCATGAATTGTGCAACAGGCCAGGGTCTTTCAAGCGTGTGTGTGTGTGTGTGTGTGTGTGTGTGTGTGTAAATCTGGAATTTTGTGAAAATTTCATGAGGGGACCTCAAAGGGTGGGGGGGAATCACTTGATTAAAGCAATTTTTCTCACATTAGTGCTTTGCCAGTTAATCAGGAGTTCTAGGATTTTTTTTTCAGCTAAGTTTCCAAAGCCTGAAAAGATTTGAAACACCCTGCTATATATCTTACAACCATCAGTCCCCTGAATTTAACTGGCTAAAAAACTCAACAGGTTTCCTGGGTTCACCTGTGCCTGAAGGTGGACCAATGATTTTAGTTGTAATCAATGCATTTAGCAGGGAGCTATAATACTGGGAATTACTTCTCTGGATAATACGATTGTCAGGGTTCCAAGTAACACCCCCAACCAAAGAAGACTCCGAGGCAGGCAGTTCCTCAAAGTTCCATTTTATTAGAGATGTCATATAGGCACATCTGGGAAAACCCGAATCTGAAAGCTCCCAGGTTTTCTCCACCCACAGGAAAGTCAAAGTCGCCTACACCAGGGGTGAAATTCAAAATTTTTCCCTACCGGCTCTATGGGCGTGGCTTGGTGGGCGTGGCTTGGTCATGTGACTGGGTGGGTGGGCGTGGCCAACTCAACGTCACTTCTTTGCCCTAATGACCTACAAAAAGAAGATATACCAATTATTATACACAAAACAATAAAAGAGGTACACAAATAGTTACATAAGAGCAATAAGACTCTTATTGCTCTTATGTAAGTATTTGTGTACCTCTTTTATTGTTTCGTGTATAATAATTGGTATAGCTTCTTTTTGAATTTCACCCCTGATCTATCTACTTGCTTTCCCCAACTTGGTGCTTTCCTGTTTGCTATTAAACTACATGTCCCAGCATCCTCGTAACCTCAGGGTTAATGGGAGTTTCTGTGTGCCTAATAAAATAGACAAGAGCTGATAGCTGGATAGAGTTTGTTTTCCTGTTTGATAAGACTCTTATCTGTGATTAATATGTATATGTATACATAGGGAAATCGACGTGGCTGCTTGAGAGCATCCCTGGTGGAACTATGGCCTGCGAATCCTGGCTCTGCAGTCCTATTATCTGTTTCTAGCCATCTGGGCATTGAAGTTAGATTCACGGTCCAGTCGGCCGGAAGAGGTGAGCAGCGACCGGGCAAGCGAGCAGGTGTGGGCGGGGCCAACCAGGGGTGATTCTTACCGGCTCTGCGAACCAATTCAAATCGTCCCTACCACCTCTCCCGAACTGGGCTGAGGTGGTCAAATTTCACCCCTGGCCTGCACCCACATGTCCATCACATGATCCAATCAATCCACCGTCCCAACTGGAGAAGCCTCCCAGTCATGCCACTCCAGGTGCAGGCTGAACGTCAGAGAAAAGAATGTTGTTATGGCTAAATACTTCTGCCAACTCCGTGCAAACCCCCCTCCCAATTTCCCACAGCACTAAGTGTGGCAGCCCTGAAGATCCAAAAGAAAAGAGGGCCGCCAGGGCTGACAACGACATCTTGCATATAATCCAGATACTACCGGTATGTTGCATTGCATTTCCTGATACAACATAAAATCTTCCTCAAAGCAAGCTGGGCTCTTCATGAACACACTGTTGACTATGGTCTTACTTCCAGGAGGACTCCTTGGTGCTCTCTGAGCTTGCTTGTTTTCTTCCAGATGTTTCATTACCCTAACTAAGTAACATCATCAGTGCTTTCAGGACCAATTCACAGTGCTGGCTGTTCCCCTTTAAAGCCCTGCATTACTCTGTTTCAGGGTATCTTTCCCACTCAGATTTAGCCCAGCCAATGAAATTGCCAAGGGAAGGGGGGGCAGAAAATGTACCTTCTCATCTTTTCCAGTAGTTGGTTGGGATGTGAGTGGCCTGTAAGCCCTGTAAATAAATAAAACCATCATGCCACCCACAAAAATGAATGACCCTCCCCAAGTTCCAACTTTTGGAAAAGCTTTAAAGAGCCGTGGTGGCTCAGTGGTTAGAATGCAATATTGCAGGATGACTCTGCCCACTGCCAGAAGTTCGATCCTGACAGGGGTCAAGGTTGACTCAGCCTTCCATCTTTCCAAGGTCAGTAAAATGAGGGTCCAGATTGTTGGGGGCAATATGCTGACTCTGTAAACTACTTAGAGAGGGCTGTAAACCACTGTGAAGCGGTATATAAGTTTAAATGCTATTGCTGTTTACACACTATTGTTTCATGGTGCACAAAGTTGCAAATATTGTAAAGGTTGCTGGACTAATAATAAATTAGGTCTTTTTCTAGTATCTTCATTGTTTGTTTCAGTTATAAACTCTCTTGAGTCCCCTGCTGAAGGAGGCTGACTATAATTTATTGTATAATAAATAAATTCATTTTTCTTGGTAGCAATACATAAGTGGTTTGGCATTGCTTTGAGGTATTCTTCTTTTTTTAACTTTGTGGTCTCATGCAGAGTCATGGTGTCCCCTAAAAGCCCCCTATCCAAATACTAATCAGGCACTGCTCTGCTTAACTTCCAAGTCCCAACAAGGTTGGTGAACGGGCCCCAATTATTTCTTTAAAAATATGGATTAAAAACAATGGAATCATAAACCTTTGTAGTGCCACCTATTCATATTGCTCTTTTGATTTCTTTTTAAATCAAACTTGGTCAAGCACTTCAAACAGTTCTGTTTCCAATAAACCTTAAAAATATTTCTGAATGATCCTTAATTTTCTTTTCTATTACATGGCAGCAAACTTTAAGAATTCAGCCAACAAGTATGCCAAATAAAGACGTTTTCAACATTCCCCTGTTTTTCATCCTCCCACTCTGAAACCAACTCTGGAATTCAAAGAGGAATTAAAATCCCTTCATATTCTCCCAAAAGTTCTCTGCAGCCTTCTCTAATGCCCTTGCAACCCACAAACACATTTAAACAATTCCAAGCTGGATATTTAGGTTCTTTACTGGGCATTGTTCCTTTTGTCAAATGCTGCATTAAACATGAAATATGGATGGGCTTGTATGAAGAAAATGCTAAAACAATTTGGGCATTAATTAAGAGAGCAAATAATCTTTCTGCTGCTTTTTTTTTAACTTCTCCATAAATCATCAGGTCTGGGGGTGGGATTAAGTAGTCTTTCAGGGAAGCCCACTGAATTCTCCACGGCTGTGCTCAGACCTTCTTGAGGACTCCATGCAAAGAGAGTTGAAAGCCACTGGGAGAGCAGTAGACCCTCTACTGGTCTTGAAACCCTGGTGAACAGAAACCCTGCTCTCTTTGAAGCCAGCTCTGTTTTTCCTTCAGTAATTCTGGGTGGTAAACAGATTAAAACAGGGCGAGGTTTTGGGCTTCTAACAAAACATCCTAAAGACTAACGTATGCATGGTGACATGAAATTCCCCCAAATGGCGTGCACAGCCTCAGCGGCACAATGTGTCTTCAGCTATTTGTGTGCGCCATATGTATAGAATTTGAGAAAGAGATGAATAATAGCGAAGTTACTGTTGAAGGTGGCTAGATTTGCCTCTCTATCCTGTGTATTTTTTTAAAACAACAACAGCAGCAGAACTAAATGCAAAGGAGAGGCCAGCTATACTAAAAAGACATCATGAATGAATCAGGGGGACAGCAGGCAGGCTAGAAGTTCAGGTATTGCTGCCTCTTCCTCCTCAAACTGAAATATACTAGACGGATATAATTTGTTCAAAAGAAACTGACCCAACTCAAGAGGAGAAGGAACTGCATCACATGTAAAAAAAAAATTACTACACCTGTACAGAAATACATGAAAGCCTCCTTTAAAGCATTTGGAATTTTGGATGAATATTAAGTGAAAAAGAAATGATGTTGTTATAGGCATGTAGAGAGGCCACCTAACCGTTCAAAGTTAATTGAGGATCCAGGAAACACAACACTGTGGTAGAGCTCTTGCCTCACAATCAGGAGGGTGTGAGTTCAATCCTAGGTAGAGTCAGATGTAGGGTCTCCTGCTTGGGCAGGGGGTTGGACTAGATGACCTGTAAGGTCCCTTCCAACTCTGTTAATCTGTAATCTGTAATCTGGTGGATTTTAACTATCCTGACAAGAACTGGGAAACAAGCTTTGCAGCAAGTGGAAGATCAAACAGGTTCCCAACATACATCACATCCAAAAGACTAAAGGGTCAGCTATACTTGATACTTATTGATAAGGATGAAATGGTTGACAAAATGGAAACTGTAGGAACTTTGGGAGAGAGTGTCCATGTCATATTTCTATTCACCATAATACAAGCAAGAGTAACTGAATAAGGTCAGATTAGTGTTCTAGATTTTAAGATAGCTGACTTCAACAAGCTAAGAGAAAGAACGTGAAGGATTCCATGGATGGAAATCCTAGAGAGAAAAACAGATGACCATGCTTGAAAAACTCTGAAAAACAAGATAACAAAGGCCCAAACAAAAGCAATACCACAGAAATAAAAATAAGAGACACCTGATGAAATCAGCAGCACAAAAAGCTCTTGGACAAACTGAGGGACAAAAAGAACAAGTATAAAAAAATGGAAAGATAGGTTAGTGACTAGAGCAGAATATCAGCAAATAGCCTGAATCTGCAAGTATGGCATCAGAAAAGCTACGCCTCAGAATGTGCTAAGACTTGCAACAAATGCCAAAAAAAAACCCCACAAAAAAACTTTACTTCAATATGTAAAGAACAAGAGGAAAGTCAAGGAAATGGTTAGTTCATAAGTGGGAGAAAATGGCAAGAAAGAGACAGAGAGCAGGGAGAAGTTGGAATTGCTTAATTCCTTTTTTTTTTTTTTTTTTGCATCTGTCTTCATGCAAAAGTGGAGGGGGAAACAGTCCAACTTGTCAAAAGCAGTACTGTAGGAGACAAAAAAGGAATGCAGGTCAAAATAGGTAAGGAATTGGTTAGAAAACATCTAGCAGCTCTTAACAAGTTCAGGTCTCCTAGAGCTGATGGTTTACACCCCCCAGGGCAGGGGTGGGTTCCTCCCGGTTCGGACCGG
This sequence comes from Diadophis punctatus similis, assembly GCA_023053685.1. NCBI lineage: Eukaryota > Metazoa > Chordata > Lepidosauria > Squamata > Dipsadidae > Diadophis > Diadophis punctatus. Next base: position 153,411,066 of record JALIGW010000001.1, read on the forward strand.
ATCGCCCGAACCAGTAGCAACCCGCTGGTGACATTACAATGGTGTCACAGATCCGGTTCGGTCGGTGCTGGTCCGTGGGCGCTGCCATCTTTTTTTGGATTGTTTTCCAAATTTTTTACTGTTTGGAAGTTTTTTCCTCTGCTGCTGCTTGAAAAAGTGCCCTCCCGCCCGCCCCCGGGTTTACACTTACCTTTATTCCTTCGCCCGAAGCACAGATGATCAGCTCCTCAGATGTGTTTCAGGCTGATTATAGCTACTGAGCATGCATGGAAGGAGAATTGCACGAGGGGATGCGCGCATGTGCACGAGCGGAGCGATGCGAACCGGTGGCGATGCGAACCGGTGGCGAAGATAAGTGGAACCTACCCCTGCCCCAGGATACTGAAGGAGCTGGCAGATGTGATCTCAGGCCATTACACGAGATCTTTGAAAGCTCCTGGAGCATATTGAACTGTATAGCATGGTCAAACATCAGCACAGGAAATGATTTATGTTATTTTATATTATGTCATAAACTGTTTTAATGATAATTTTACCTCACAAAAGGTTTTATAAAATATGCCAAATTTGACTTCCATGGGAGTTATGGATTTTAGATACTTACTGTTAATTAGCCCATTTGGAGGTACGTTGGTTCAAAAATTGTGGCCCTATAATGCACTGTTTTACCCAGTTAAATGAGAATGAGATTTTTAGTGGTATATACATTGGACTCTCCAAATAATGTATTTCAGAGAATGGACATCAGATTCTTTTTTATGCTGGAGGTATAAGAAATTTGAGGACTCACTGACCATATGATATGGTCATGTGAATATTTATACCCTGTTTCCACCCAAATAAGACATCCCCTGATAATAAGCCTAATCGGGCTTTTGAGTGCATGGCAATAAGGCCAAGCGCTTATTTCAGGGTTCAAAAAAAAATAAGACAGGGTCTTATTTTTGGGGAAACACCGTATGTTTTGGTTATTATTTAGTATCTTTTGGAGATAGTGTAATAATGTATATGAGTATATTTATGGAAAAAGCTTTGAATGTTAAAGATATTAATGTAATATTGAATTATATACCAAAGCTTTGGAATCTGACTGTTTGTGGTTGTATCTAGCATGGGAAGGGAGTGTCGTTTTCATTTTGTTGCATCAATACAACTATTGAATCTTCTAATCTTTTAGTAGAAGGCATTCCTCACTTCGTTAGACTTGAAACAAGCACAGGAAAATATTTACAAAACATCACCAGGACTATGAAAACTTTAAAATTACGTCCTTCATATACTCATAACACCCATTTCCCCCCTTCCCCCTCCCCTTGCCTTTTACACTTTCATAATCTTTGTTAGTTTTAACATAGGGGATCTTATCATTGCAAACATCTGGTGGGCAAATGGAAACTTAAAAATATTAGATTCTTTATTACAAAATCTCCCAGAACCCAATGTTGTAGGACAAGAGTTTAAATTTAGTTTCAAGAATCAACATGGAAAATACTTTAATTTTTAGCTTGAGATGGATGCTTGGACATCCCCAAATGCATAATCAAAACGGAAGACAATAAAACTTGTATATGAAATTCACAGGCATAGATATATGTTTAGAAAATATTTCTTCATTTAAAAAATAATTGAAATAAAATGCAGTATTTCTCCATATAGCACAAAACATGGGCCAAATATGCTGTGGGCTTAGTTTGCTGTTCAAATGCTAAATTCACTTCATATTCCACAAGCTAATTTCTATTTTTACATCAATTTCTTTTTAAACTGGTTTGCGATGCACAAATCAAGTACCTATAACCTTGAACCTCTTTTCTGTACCCATCCCAAGTTTAACTATTATTTCTTGAAACAGCACAATTTTAAAGCAAAACATAGATAAAAATTGTAGTGTAAGAGTTAGAATGCAATGTAACTCAAAAAGAAAAATAAATCCTCTCCAACTCCTCTCCAGCTACTATGTTTTCCCCAAAATAAGACCCTGTCTTATATTTTTTGAACCCTGAAATAAGCGCTTGGCCTTATTGCCATGCACTCAAAAGCCCGATTGGGCTTATTATCAGGGGATGTCTTATTTTGGGGGAAACAGGGTAAGAGAGAAAAAAGAGATAATCCCAATCACACCCACATCCATGACACCCCCATTCAATTTGCCTAATCCCATTGTAATCATTTCACATTCTCAGACAGAAATTATTTAAATAGAGCCAATTCACTTTCCTTTTCTTGCCCTATTCTACTGTTGTTTTTCTCATCGTTTCTTTGTTGTAACAAACACAGTCATGCTATGGATTGAATTAATTTTTGTTGCAATTGCCTGAAAATAATTTCCTTTTCATCCAGGTCCAAACTATAACTATTTTCCCTTCCACAGTAATAGAATATTTATTCTTCGTAGCTCAGGGTTGAAGTGAGGGATCCTTGGTGTTCTCTGAGCTTCGTTGTTGTTGTTGTTGTTTTCTTATACAAAATAATGTCTGAATTTAGGTGACACTATGACCAGTATTAAAAATCAATTTCATAATTTCTCAAATAGGAAAATACAGAATGAAGAAAAATGTAGGAAAAGGCCCCCTATTTTGAGGGATCCTTGGTGCTTTCTGAGTTTGGTTGTTTTCTTATAGACGGTTTCATTACGCAAACTAGGTAACATCATCAGAGTATTGATGTTACCTAGTACCAAATTAGGTAACATCATCAGTGCACTGATGAGGTTAACCTAGTTTGGGTAACAAAATGTCTGCAGGAAAACAACTAAACTCAGAGAACGCCATAGGTGGCCTTTTTCTGCATTTTTCCTCTTCTGCATTTTCCTATTTAAGAACTAACCCATAATAATTGCACTAATACTGGTCACAGTGTCACCTAAATTGAGACATTATCTTGTATAAATGAGTTGAAGGGAAATGGGAGGAATGGCAAACTCTGTTTTTTATATTGAAATTGATTTTAAAAAACTTCATAGTGAATTATTTTGTATGCTAGTCTATTGCCTTAAAAGCGTTCTTAGGAGAGCAATACCTAAAATGATCCTGAATAGTTTTCTCTCTCTCTCTCACAGGTTCTTTTCATTTATTTCATGCATTTTAAAACCATGTCTCCACTTAATGATGCCTCAAGCAATTTACTATTAAATTATAAAAGAACAAATATATTTACATAACAGAATCAAGGCATTTGAAAATAATATGTTATAATAAAACAAAGAGGAATAATTTCCAAAGAAAACATTAGTCACCAAAACCGTAGCAGATCAATTTAATTTTTACTAGATACTGAAAACCAAAAGGCCTATAATGGAATATTCAATCTAGCCTTCCTAGAGATCAGGAACAAATATCTAGTGCTGAGACAGAAGCTTAAAACAAGCTTTCCCAAATTTATTATCCTGCAAATCAGCAATTAGCAGGCATGGTCAATTTGTATGGTCAGGCACAATTGTTGGCTCTTCAAATAAAGCCACGTTACAAAGGCATACTCTTATTATACACAATACAATTACAATACTCTTTTTCATTACACTTGTATATCCTACATGTTGCAAATCCATTAATACTTACTCTTATGTAGGGCCACTTGGAATTCAGTATAGCATGTTTAATGATGTTTCACTGATGAGCTTAAATATAGGGTGTTTAACCAATAAACAACTAAAAAAAATATACTTGAATTTTGTAAAATTCAGAAATACCATTCATTGCAGTTTCAGAAATTTACCACTCAGCAATTATTATATGTATTTTAAATTTGCTTTCTGAAGAATAGAAATAATAAAAACAGTTATCTTTAAAATGTAGAGTTGATATCCCCTTCCATGAGAGGCAGTAGTAATTTAATGTAATTTAAATATTAGCTTAATTCAGCTGTGGTGATAAGCCTTTGATTTGCAACTTAATTAGCAAAGGTTCAAGAAATGATAATCTGTTAAATATAAATATCTGATAATCTGGATCTTTGTGATAAAATTGTGATTGCTGCACAGCCAAATTACATATAGTAAATATGACTTTATTTTGTATGTTATAACATCTGAATCTCTGGTTATAATTGATATTTGGAAAAATGCTTTCTATCTCTTTTATTTATGTACTTTCCTGCTTTTCCAGTTCCTACCTTTTTTTCAAATGCTTTCTGTAAAAACAGAATTTCCTTATATAAAGTCCAGGCGAATCAATCCATTCATTCATTCATTCACTCACTCACTCACTCACTCACTTTGTATAGCTGCCCTTCTCAAACTAGTGACACCAGGGGATGAACAATATCTTACTTCAACAGGGTAGCTGCACCACATTTTCATTTGTCCCTGATATCTCCATGCCATTTCCCACCATGACCCAGGAGTATCTGCTTGAGCTAGCCACCTTCCTTTTTCTAATAATGGACAGTTACCATGGTACCAAAAAGACACAAGCTAAGAAAACCTCTGGTTGCTAATAATGAAATCAGGCAGCACAAGTAAGCTTTGTTACATCCAAGATCAGGTTACTGTTCAAGTGCCTCTGTGTCTGCTTGTGATGTTTATGTACACATGTTTGTATGTCAACTCCTATACAGCTTGAAGAGGCTTGGGGTTAATCTGTTTCCTACCTGTTGGAGGGAGGAGACAGGTGATAGGAATTAAATTTCACATATGTAAGTCAACCAAGTAGTATTTTGCTGTGAAAAGTATCCAGAACTGGTCTGCTCTGTTATAAGAAACAGAGAAGAGCAAAGAAGAAATTCCTTGCTGTATTTCTGGGTATTCTCTCTCTAAGACTAAGTTACAACATACCTGTATTAAAAGCACTCATAATCCTTGTTTCCCTTGACAGTATGAAGATTCTTTCTTGGAATTCTTGATGTTCCATAGAGGTTACAGGTAAAGCTGTTCTGAATAGGACTTGGGAGTTGAATCGCACTGCTTGCTGAGTGTAGGATAGATGGAGTCCTCACTCCATGGGCAAGTTAGTTTAGTGGATGCTGGACAAGCTATAGTTGCTATTCTCCAATGATGAGAGTAATGAGGGGGGAGATTACATTGCTAACTGCCTACTTTCTCCAACTTCATTTGGTCCAATTGTGGGAATATTCTGCAGAATGCTAGGCAGAGGAAGTAGTCACCAAACCTATGATTTTCTAGGCATACCCCCACTTCTTACTTACCATTGAACTAAATGGCTTCTCAGCCGCTGAGCTAATTTTAAATTATAAGCAGCAAAACATACATTTTTGCCTGCATCTTTTTCTTCCCATTGTATCCTATTTCTCAAAGCAGCCAGAAATCTTGCTTGGGTATCTGTTCCAGAATCTAAGAAGCTGAGACATGAAAATCAGAGTCAGTTGCTCCACCCAGGACTCAAGCTAAAGTTTCAGTCCTAAAAATTGATTTGTGACAACTTTGCAGATGACTTTATATTACCAATAATATTAGCAAGAATATTAAGAGGGGAGAAGATAGAAAGTTTCTTTTGAATTTTAAAAATAATAGACAGTAAAGATGTAATTAATGCACACAAGCAAAATTATTTTTAAATAATTTTAATATTTTTATTATGGAATAAGTTTTAATGTTTTTCTAATAGTCTGCTTTTAGTTTACACCACACAGAGTCACATTCATGAGACGGATGGCTATACAAATGCAATGAATAAAGGAATGAATTGTTGGTTAACTGTTTTTAAACTACATTCTATTCTAATTTAATTTTAGTTTTAAATGTTAACTAAAGCAATTAGTCATTGTCAAGTTGGCTTTCAGATACTTTCTCTCTTAGACAAAATAATAGAAAGGCCACATAATAAAAGAGGCATTCTCTATGGCAAATATCCCACATACTACTAATGGAAAGTGAGACCCGCCTTTTGATCTGGAGGAAAATAAAACCTTAATTGAGAGAATGAAAGAAACATTGAGCTGGTCTAGGGAGAAGCGAGTTCATTTCTCATTTATATTTAAGGACATCTCCATCCTTAAAAGTAAATCAAGGTTAGCATGAGTTCTGATGGCTAGCCTCTCTTTTTTATGCAGACAAAATCAATCGCAATAGTTAACCTCCTTCCCTCAGATGGTCTACATAAACTCTGGATCACAACAGCCAATCCCTTGCTCTGTTTCATTTCACTATGGTAGCCCTACATCACAATGGTTTCCATGGTCAACCTCTTTTTCTCACAAAAACAGGGAGCATCTTCATCTAGCATTTGTGTGGACATCCCCTTTTCTCTCACAGAGCTTCAACAGCCTATGAGCAGAGGAGGAGCAGGCAAGGAGCCTCTCCCAGGCTGCTACTCCACTAGTCTTTTTTCTATGAAACTAGACAGCCAGTGTCCCATTGATCATCATTTCAGAGGTAAATAGAGAAACTGAATTACCACAAGTGGCAAAAAGTAGTGTCCCTTTCCCTTCTTCCCTCCCTCAGGAAAGGTGTGCAGGTTTGCTCAAGAAATGGATCAGGGAGGTCACATGGGTAGCCATGGGTCAGGATGAATGAATGGGGGCATGGGAGAGGTGCTACATAGGTTTGGAGGCACATGAGTGGGCAATGTAGAACCAGAAAGGAGTGTGGGAGTCATCAAGGTATATGAGAGGTGCCACAGGGTCAGGTCAGGTGCATAGGAGGGGTGCATGGGCTGTGTGGGAGATGCTGTGCGGGTCAGAGAGGGGAGTGAAGGATGGCACAAGTCGGGAAGGGTGCCTGGGGCTGCTTCAGAGTGTGCGAGATGTGTTGTGCAGGTCAGGATGGTGTGGGGGGGCATGGTGTGGGTTGAGAAAGATGTGTGTGAGTGCCCATGAGGTGTTCTGTGGATTGCAGAAGGCATGGGGGGATCAGGGAGGGTGTGTGAATGTGTGTATGAGATGCCATGTGGGTCAAGAAAAGCACACAGGGGCCAGTAAGGATTGTGAGGGTGCACACATGGCAGTGTGGGCAAGGAAGGGTGCGTGGAAGTTCCTTCCTTCCAGTTCCTCCCTCCCTTCCTTTCACTTTGCCTTCCCATCAGGCAGGTACGTGGCTGCTGATAAGTAGGGCAGGCGCAAGGGATTACAAGTGGCTAGGAAGCTGTCACAAATGATCACAATGAACATTTTACATGGACAAATCCCAGATCCCAGTGGCCAGGGACCCAGATTTTGGATGCATTTTTTAAATTTAGCCCATCTGAGGTACCTTGGTTCAAAAATTGTTGCCGTATGATGCATTATTTTGCCCAGTTAAAGAAATGAGAGTTTTTTTCAGTGTTATAGATACCCCAGGATAAGCTGGCATCAAAAGAAACAATAGGAGCTAGAAGTGGAAAGAGAAATGTGAATGAGAGAGCTGTGAAAAAAGTGACCTGACCCTAACCCATTTCTTGTCCTTAGATCCCCCACCCCCAAATGGAGGGAGAATATTGTGAATACATGAAACCACTGGGTGAGGTCATCCAAAGATTTGGGGTGAAGTATCAGCAATATGCAGATGATACCCAGTTATACGTCTCCACCCCAAGTCAATTCAGTGAAGCAGTGGATGGGATGTGCCGGTGCCTTGAGGCCGTGAGGGTCTGGATGGGAGTCAACAGGCTCAGACTTAACCCAGACAAAACCTAATGGCTGTGGATATTGCCTCCCAAAGACTATGTCAACTGTCCATCCTTGGCTCTTGGGGGAGAGAAATTGTCCCCCTCGGAACGGGTTCGTAATTTGGGTATCCTCCTAGATCCACAACTGAAATTAGAGCAACATCTGACAGCTGTGGCTAGGGGGACCTTTGCACAAGTTCGTCTTGTACACCAATTGCGACCCTACTTGGATCGAGAGGCTCTCTTCACAGTCAATCATGCCCTTGTCACCTCATGATTAGATTATTGCAACACACTCTACATGGGGCTACCCTTGAAGAGTGTTCGGAGACTACAATTAGTCCAGAATGCAGCCGTGCGAGCTATCATGGGTGCACCTAGGTACACCCACACTACACCAATTCTCCGCGAGCTGCACTGGCTTCCTATTGGTCTCCGGGCACAATTCAAGGTGTTGGTTATTATCTTTAAAGCCCTACATGGCTTAGGACCAGGCTATCTTCGAGACCGCCTTCTGCCACACAGCTCCCAGCAACCGACGAGATCCCACAGTCGGCCTCCTCCGGATCCCATCAGCTAAACAATGCCGGCTGGCGGGCCCGTGGGAGAAAGCCTTCTCTGTGATGGCCCCGGCCCTCTGGAACCAACTACCTCCGGAGATCCGGACTGGCCCCACCCTATTGGCCTTCCGTAAGGCAGTTAAGACCTGACTCTTCCGACAGGCTTGAGACCATTTGATCTCGCGACCAAAATTGGCGAGATCCAGCCACAAAAGGAAACGTATGGGTTTTTAAATTGTTGTACTTGTTTTTAATGTTTTTATGCTTTTGTATTTGCACATGTTGTTAGCCGCCCAGAGTCCTTTGGGAGTTGGGCGGCATACAAATACAATTAAATAAATAAATAAATAAATAAAATAAATCTCCACAGAATTGCGGAGGTGAAATGGATCCCATCTAGTTGAACCTTCTGCAACATATAAGAAAAATATTTTAAACCTTCCCTGAGAAGTTGCTGTCAAGCCTCCTTTTTCAGTCTTCCAGAGATGGAGAAACTCCTTACTCCGCGAGTTTGACACCCCTGATGTAGACCATCTGAAGGAAGGAGGCTAACTATTGTGATTGATTTTGTCTGCATAAAAAAGAGAGGTTTTCATCCTTCTGTGGGATAAAGTTGTTCAAAGCTTTCACTATTGATGGTGTGGAAGTAGCAGCAACTTTTCCCCCCCATCTAATGAATGAATGTTATGTTATGGCTCACTCTGTCTTAGGCAACAGTGAACCTCCTTTCTCTTCCCTATATAGCCCTTTTCCAACCCAAGTGGGAACTCTGAGTGTTGCAGCTTCAACACCTTTAAAGGGCTAATGAAGAAAAGCTGCTTTGCCTCCAAAAAAACAGGCCTCGCAGACGGTTGTCCACTGACTCGGTCTGGTTTTTATTTATCTCTTCTTTCATGAAGAAGAGGCAATAAATATAACCCGAGTCTAACAGGGTTCATTTCGGAATCTATTACCCATGGATATTAATCACACGAGGAAAGATCCTCCTATAGGTATTTTCCATATTATACACAGTAAAGAATTCTGGACTGTACTGCTTCAGACTGCAGACAGGAAAGGTGCCAAACTTTCAATGCCGCCATTTAAGAAAGTCCATGTATATAGTAAACTAGCAGGCAGAGGGGAAAGGACACCATGTAAACATATCTATTCACACATCATAAAGTAGTAGAATCTGGATGAAACAACTATGCCATTTAGGACTTTCTACCACGAAAGCTGCCTTGTTCAGGATACTGTGTGTACAACTCGGTCAAAGGCATGTTTACTTAGAAGACTAAAATCCTGGCCACTCCCTTCTAATGATGCTGCACCCACTGCAGATCTCTGAAATTTAAAAATCCAATGGGGTGGCTGTTGGCTGGGAAAGGATCACCCAACCTCTGTCACAGAGGGCCACTGGGAACATCTGGTGAAATGAAAATTGGACTCTGAGCAAGGCAGCTTTCCACATCCCACTCCTAAACTGGGTATTCACAACAAATCCGTTTTAATCTATTCCTCCATTTTAAACTGGAGTGCGGACAGGTTGCAGCCAGGAAGAATCAGCTAAATTGAAGCCGAGACTTTAACCAGTTCTCTTTGCTTTGCCTGTTTGTTTTTGCAAAGAAAGGGGCACAGCTCTCTGAAACAATGCTCTCTGATCCACTGCTTTGTGTCAATGAACTCATCTTGTGTGCTGCTTTTGATTCCAAGTCAAAAGTCACCCTGTGTGGGCTTCCCTATAGACAACAGAGCAAGACTGTAGAGTTTATACTGTCTCCTGTCCTTTTCCATTTCCACTCAATCACCCTTGCAATGCCACTGGCACTGAATCTATACAAGAGAAGCTTTTTTTGTAAAGCGATGTCAGCTCAGACATTTTTCCTATAATAAGAGAATGTCGTTTCTAACTGCCAATATTAGTGTTTTACAGCCCTTTACTATCATTGCACAACATCTTGACACATAAAAGTTAACAGTGTATCCGGAAATGCATGCCAAATACAAGCTTGACTTAGATGGATTAAATATGTTTTTTTGATTCATAGGATCTAGTGAATTTACATTACCCAGAAACCAGCTGCAGATCTTATGTGCAAGAAATTCTTTTCACCACATTGTCCTTTAATCTGGTATATATTATGATATTTCCATCAACCCAGCCATCAATTTGTAGCCTTTAAATAAATTGTAACATACCCAACATTTCTCCAAAATTTCACATGTACTTCCACCCAGAGTTCATACTGTAGATCAAACTTGAATGTTCCAGAAATTGATTCACCAAGATTTTCTTCTTAGGGATCATGTACACATCACCCCCTCCACTGGTCTTCACTTTGTTTTAAGGATGTACCAGTGGTGGGTTCCTACTGGTGCAGTCCACTCTATCGCATCGGTAGCGGCGGGCTGGTGACATCATCAAGAGGCTACCAACCCGGTGCGGTCGGTTGCTGGTCCCTAGGAGCTACCATCTTTTTTTGCAAATTTCTGGGTGCGATTTTGCTTCCGCGCATGCACGGAAGCAAAATCGTGACGAAATCTCACGAGGGGACGCGTGCGCGCTAGAGATTTTGGTGATTTTTTGCTTCCGCGCATGCGCAAAAGCAAAAAGTCACTGAAATTGTGTGCATGCACGCGTCCCCTCACAAGATTTCAGCGCGATTTTGCTTCCACACATGTGCAGAAGCAAAATCGCATGAGGGGGTGCACACTCACGCATGAAACATGATGCGCGCGCAGCGTACCGGTAGCAAGGTAAGGGAGCAACCCGCCCCTGGGATGCACCACTATTGCACATTTTTGTCTCATCTATAAATCATAGCTGAGGCCACCTATGCATATTTAATAGACTGATGAAAATGGTGTTTCCCATCTTTTCTCAACACAAGTCTTGCTGTAAACACAATCTGTCCTGTTTTTTTATGGAGATGGCAGAACAGGAACTGGGGTCTACCCAGCTCCTTTTAGCTTCAGAACACAGCCCTTCCTCTCCAATCCCTGGTGAATTCCCTCCGTGGCCATTTCAGCTTAGTAACAGGAACACCAGAAACTGGATACAAAATGCTGGTAAGATATTTCATGGGCCTCTCATTAACCCAGATAGATCAAGCTGCCCGATCAAGCAACTTGCAGAGTAGAGTAGGAGTATTTGCCCATCGGGGTCTTCCAACATCCCTGACAAAAAGCAAGAGATCAAAAAGTAATGCAGTCTACAAGAGAAAAAGAAAAACAAGACAGAAAGAGCACTGAGTGTATGAGACAGATGAAACAAGAGAGGTGAGAGCCTGGGAGAGAGATGAGGCATGCAACAGAGTGAAAAGGCAATTGAGTAGGTAATGGAGCCAGAGAGCTGATGGAGAAAGGGATTATGTGAAAGATTTTTTTTTCTCTGGCTTTATGGAGAGGAAGAAAGCATATTAAATCTAATGTCTGTGCCCTTGGTATGAGCATTTTAAGGGTAAAAGATACTGTTTGATCGGAACTTGAGTGGGAAATGATGAGGGCCAACTAGAGTTACAGTTTTGACCGGGTAGTCAAGCAAAACTCCAAGATGGCAATAACAAATTTTCCATGCTGTTGGTTGTTTTGATAGATGTACTGTCAACAATCCTGTAAGGTATGTTGGGCTAAGAGAGGGAGTGACTGGTCCAGTCATCCTAGAAACTCTGAGGGTAAGGAAGGTCTTGACCCTCTGTCTTCCTAGGGCAAGTCCAAACCCTTAGCCAAGAAAATTTCATCACCAGGAGAATTCAAAGGAGATTGCATTAGTTACTGTGCTCCTTCACAAAATTGGTTGGTGCTTTATGACAAGGATTATCACAGCTCAGTTTATTACATAATTGTTCTTATCTGTAAAGCACATACAGCATCTATACCATATACCTTATATATGTTTTGGATTACAACTCCCATGAGTCTCAGCCAGAATTGCCAACAGATTTTCTTTAAGGAATTGTGCATTACTGAAATTCTTGTCCATCATTTCTGGAATGAGCAGATTGCTTCTCCTTAAGACTTACCGGTATATCCAATAGAGATCTTTCTACTAGCAGAAGAAACATTGCTGACAAATTGGGAATTCTCTGGAGTGTATGTGAACTATAAGTACTTGCATATATTGGACTTCACCTCTTAAGTGTGGATCATTGCTTCCTTAATGGGAAATGACTTTTAATTGCAATACCATTTTTTTCAGTTGTCCCTGACATTTTAACTATTGCTTGCTGTCCTTAAAAGTGGCTTTAAAATATTTTACGTTAAAAATTAAGTAAAATTTGACAACCATAAATTTGGATAGCTCACAAATGCACTCAGAATATAAGTCTGACTTTTTGCACAAATATTTCTTGGAGAAGCTGAGGGTTGACTGATTTCCCAGAAACAAAAACAGAAGGAATATCTTGTAACATTCCAGGGAGCATGGAAATATTTCATCTGATTCAGTTATAAAATGTACCCAGTTCTGCTTGACTGTAGTTCACTGTCAACAATGTTCACTATTGCTAGTTCACAAACATACATCTGTGGTGTTACATTACATATTAGCCATGAAATAGATGTTTTAAAATTATCCATACCAAAGCTCTCAAAAGCATTCGTATATGCTGTGATCAGCATGGTTTATAGATTTTAAGCAGCATGGCACATTGTATTTTACTGCTGGGCTAGGAATCTTGTTCATATTTGCTCAGAATTAAAATCTGCTGATTTAAATGGTATTTGTTTTCAGATAGGTAGGCTGCCCCCATTTCTCAGCGGTACAGCAAGGAAAAATGTATGGGACACTCTGCAGGGAGATAAACCAGGCAATATTGTAAAAATTATTGGACTCCTTTGTTTTTACATAAATGAATACAACAGACAGGCAATTAGCACAATCCTGTCTATTGCACCTAAGACTGCTGTTTGGAAATGCAAATATTAGGAGGGCTCTAGCTCATGCATACTTCAGGCCCCAAAAATGATGTTCAGTATCTAGTGTAGGAGTGGTCACTATGGCCCATTTACAACCTGTGGATTTCAACTCCCAGAATCCCTGAACCAGCATGGTGGGCTTGGGAATTCTGGAAGTTGAAATCCACAGGTCAAAAGGGGGCCATAGTTGCCCACCCCTGATCTAGGGTCTTCAGTTAAAAGGTGTGGGAGAAGATCTGGAGAATCAATCCAAGTGCCAGTTTTACTTTGTAAAGTAACTTTACCGTCTTTGTAACCTGCTCATTCCCCAAAATCTTGTACTATGAAATGAACAAAAAATATAAAGAGCTAAATCAGATGAAAGGTCTATTTAGTTCAATCCTTCTGTTTTCACCACAGCCATTCAGATGGTAATAAGAAATCTACAGGCAGATTATGGACCTCTGGTTCTTTCACAGAACCTACATACACTGTGTACCTCCTGATTCGTATTTTAAACAAATCTGTAATGGACTTTCTGCTGATAATATCATCCATATATAAGATGGAAACAAACAATATGGGATTAAGAGCCTGACTTCAACAGTACTGAGCAAAGTGGATGGAAAACTCAACTAAAGGATTAACCTGGGGAAAGAAATGTCTTTTCCTTTGGAGTAGGAAGAATTTCCTTCCCTTAAGGAGGAAAAATCTGTTGAGTGTCTAATGGCCAGTGTTGGCTGCATTCAAGAGGGACTGCAGGGGCCACAAGTAACTATATTAAAAATGCAAGGGAGCTAGCAGCACCGTTCCTGCTGATCTCCTGGCTTGTAACTCTCCAGGTTGGCAGCGAGGGGCAAACAAGAAGTTAGCCACAGGGAATAAAACGCGAGGGGAGGGGAGAAAAGAGCTGCTGTGATGAGATCAGAAGAAAGAAAACTTTAAAAGAAGGGGAGGGAGAAGGGGGGACAACAGCTCAGCAGAGAAGGGAAAGAGCCTGGTATAAAAGCATGAGACACACGCAAGGAGAAAGCCAGGCTGGACGGAGAAAGGGAGCCTGCGTTTCAGCGCGGGCACCAGTGCTGCTCCCTCTCTTCGTCATCCCAGCACCAGCGGGCCAGGGAATTGGCTGGGCTCGAGTCCCCGTCCCCTCCCAGGCTTCCAGCCAAAGACTTCGACCGTCCCTTCAGACTGGATTTCCCTCTCGGCGGCGGATCATACCCGCGGGGACGAAGAGTGTGAGAGGAGCCGCGCCAGCTCTGCTGGGAAATAGCCTCAGACCGGCCGCGGTCGTAAGAAGAAGCAAGGAAGGGAAGACCGGGGAGACCCGAGCGGGTGAAAGTTGGTCCGGGAGAAAATAAAAGGAGGCTCGGGATTCGCCCTCGAACGGAGCCGAGGCAAGGCGGGAAAACTTCGCGCGGGGCTCCCAACTGACACACGAGCCGAGCCTGCACTGACAGCCAGCCGCTCTCAGGGCTTAATGGGCTGAGGAGAAAAGCGCCCTGCGAGACTTGAAAGCGCACCCGAGTTAAGGGCAGCGCAAAGGCTTCCGAAGGCTGTTGTGGGGAGGGGGGGTAGCTCTTTGAAGGACCCGGGTGGCGGGTCTGGTTCTCCTGAGAGACATTGGGGCAAATTCAATCCGGAGGCGAAGAGCAGAAATAACCCTTTTGGCGCGGACAGCGAGCGCCAGGCGACAGACTTCGCGGGAGGGGGACCGACTCCTCCAAGCGGGGCTCTCCCGCTCGCCGCCAGCAGGGGCGGACGCTGCCCGCCCCCTTTCACGGTGCCTCTGCAGACAGGCCGGGCATCTACAACACCAGCGCCCCGATTTCTCCCGAGGCGGCAGCCCAGCGGTTCTCTCTCTCTCCTGCATATCTCACCCCCCCTCCAACCCGAGGGCTGCCCGGCCACGTCTCTTGGGTCGCGCGGGGCGCGGTCGGAGGCGGGGGGGAAGAGAGACAGAAGTCCGCGGCAGTCCCCCCCCTTTGCTCGCAAGGCGGGCAAAGACCCCATGCGAGCGCCGGGCTGCGAGCGCAGTAGCAGCGACCCCTGCAGCCCGTCCCGTAGCCGTCGGACGAGCGTCCTCAGTCGTCCTTCGCCGCCGCCTCGGAAACCTCCTCCCATCCCGAAGTGGCTCCGCCGTGGTGGTGGCGGGGGCGCGGCGGCAGCGGCGGCGCTGCCTGCGACGACGCTTCCTCTCCTGCTGGCCCGGACGATCCCGAGAGCGGCGCTGCTGGCGCGGGAACTCCTGCTCTCGAGTCCTTAGCGGCCGGGCAGGCGGCGGCGGCTGTTGCTATTCCTTCTCCTCCTCCTGCTGCTGCTGCTGCTCAGTTGCCGCCGCCGCCGCCTCCGCCTCCGCCGCGGAGCCCTAAAGCCGTCCTCTGCAGGAGGATGGTGCGTCTAGCGGCCGAGCTGCTGCTGCTGCTGGGGCTCCTCCTGCTTACCTTGCACATCACGGTGCTGCGAAGCAGCGATCCTGAAGCGCCGCCGGGCAACCACAGCCAGCGTCAGCAGGTGAGAGCGCGGAACGAGGCTTTGCTGTACGTAAAAGCCAAAAGGCTCTTTCGCCCCCTCCCTCCCCCCACCCCCACCGGTCCCTCTTTTCCCTTGGAGCCATCCCGCCACCGGCAGAAAACTCCGGGCGTCCAGCTGGCGAAAAAAACATTCGTAAAGCGCGCCTTCTGAGGGAAGCTGCCTTCGACCCACTTCGTTGCAGTTCCGCCAGCGAGCACGCCTGGAGCGGCTGGCTCGCTTCGGGATAGCCTTTCCCAGCTTGGGCACCCCAGAATTCCCAGCCAACAAGGGCCGTGTGGATTGGGAAATTTGGAAGCTTAGACCCAACTCTCTCTTAAGAGTTTTTTTCTCCCATTCCCTCTTATGGCTTTGTTGAATTGGGATTGTCAAGAATTGAAGGCAAGTTCCCCCCCCCACACACACACACACACCTAATGTTTGTGCAGATTAGAAAGAATTGAGGTTGAAGTCTAAGCTGGCAAAAAAAATCCTCTAGAATCTTTTCCCATCTACTTTTGTGCCATTAAACTGCGATTCTTAAGGATTGTTCCTTACTATTTTTGTGTGCAAAGCATATAGGGCTGTCCACCTCTGAATTATACACCAGCCCTGTGCACAAAGATTTAACAGTTTTTGCTCCTATATACTTCTCTTTTCTTACATTAATTTGTCACATATATTTCAGTTGGTTCACCCTTGCATTGAATGCTCATTGTTTCTTGGTCCTGTATCTGACCTCCACATGCTCATTCCACAGTCAGGATATGGACCTTTCTTGGGGTAGAGAATTGGCACCTCTGACATGTTGTTGGCCCATATAGAGTGGCCAAAAAGAGAGGTGCTGGGACTTTTGGTCTGGCAACAAAACCATCATTTTCTCGTTACTGTTCTTGTTACTGCTGCGTGCTTAAGCTGTCTATGTATGTTCTTGCCTCCTTCAAATTTTCCTGATTTTAAAACCTATTTTCCTGAGATTTTTTTTCACCCATTGAAGGCTCTGTTCACAACTTTCCTAGTCTTCTTGAAGTAAATTCTTTCCCTGTCCTGCTGCCCCATAACCCAGTCACTGAATGAATGAAAAGGACCGACTGGGTGTTCAATGGGTGAAAGAAATCTCAGGCAAATAGGTTTTAAAATCAGGAGTGTGTGTGTGTGTGTGTGTGTGTGTGTGTGTGTGTGTGTGTGTGTGTGTGTAACATTTTTTTCCCTGATAAATGAAAATAAAGGGAGACTATTATAGATCTATTTCGAGCTATATAAAGCACCTTTTATATATAAAATATATATAAAGCACCTTTTGATTAATGCTTTTTACTCATTGCAGTATTAACAAATTACATTATTTATGAATAAACGGCATTAGTAATCCAGTATAGACCAAAATGAAATAATGGCCAAACTCACATTTAAGCCAAAAAGAGTATTTATATTAGAACATGAATGAGCATGGAGATTATTTCCACCATCCTTTGTACCATCAGATGAGGAAACCAGGAAGGCAAAACTTTGCTTGATGCACAAACATGAGGTCATGATTTATTACGGTTAGCTATGCTACTGTTAATGTATCAAGAATACATTTGAAGCTGTGATTGGGGGTTGTTTGGGCACATAAGAAACTATAAATTTAGATGTCCTATCATGCCATGTCATACTTGTCTGTTTACTTGCTTCCTTGTTTATATTAGTGTTCTCAAAGCTTCCAGGTTGTTGGGGTTAAAGGTCACAGAATTCCCAGGGAGACCTGTTTTGACCCCCTTCTGGTTGGGAATTCTGGCAATTGTAGTTCCAGTCAACCATTCTTTTTATTTTATTTTTTTATGATTGTAAACCACCCAGAGTTATCTTGAGGTGAGATGGGTGGCAAATAAATAAATAAATAAATAAATAAATAAATAAATAAATAAATAAATAAATAAATAAATAAATAAATAAATAATAAACAAACAAGCAAACACACACACATACATACATACATACATATATACATACACAAACTAAATCTTGGGGCATCTGGCTGGGGAAAAGTGGGTCTGCAATTTGATTTAATAACAGAGAAGTTATGTCATTATATGTGACTGATGCTAATAAATCCACAAGGCTAAAAAAGAAAATGAACACAATGTTTTTTTATTCTATGCCTATACTCCCCAACCCAAATATCCTCTGCACTTAGAAGCATTTGAAGAAATATTAACTAAGAAGAATACATTTTTGCTGCAAAAATATTTCTTCTGAAAGGAATTAACTTCCGATTAGGAATCTGAAGGGAATTAACTTCAGATAATGTTCTGGGTTAGGAACTGCTTCCTCTCAAAGATACAATCCCTGGACAAATAATTTTCTATATTTTTTCATAGACTTTTACCCTTGTTATCTGTGCTAAGCATAGAGCAGGTAGATAGTTGGTATCGGCCTTTGTTCCAGTTATAACACACTTAAAAATCACACATTTAATCTGATGACATTATAAATATATTTGAGAAGAGAAAAGGTTCTTTTCCAGATTTCATATTGCAGTAGTTCTATGCTTTTGACTTATGGCCAAGAAATGAACCCAGGAGACAGTGTCCAAGTTCAGCTATAATATAAAATTAAGAAAAGGAAAAGTGCTAGAAACTCTTCATTGTGCAGTGAACATGAGTTCCTTCTTAGCTTTCACTATCTCTTAGAGCAGTACAGCACTTTGGATTTAAAATCCAATAGCTACTTCAGAGCATGCAGGAGTTCAGAGGGCAGCTACACAATCAAGGGAAAAGACATAACTCTTGAAAGAGTTGCAAATATGTCAGAATGTCAGGCACTCTGGAACATTTTTGTGCCTCCGACGACAAAGCACAGCATTGCTGGAACATCCATGGATGATAGATGGGCAACAAGCAGTGGCATCTGTGGGTGGGACAAGGTTGAGGGTGTCAAAAAGTCTATAGTTATGACCATTAAATGGTTGATCTAGAGCCCTGTAGATGTGTGTGATGATGATGATGCATGTACAAAATGGATGAGGCTTTGGTCATGTAGGTGGGACCACTAAATTGACTTTTTAAAACCCGTTCCCCGATGCATAGGGCAGTGAATACTTACGGAGATGACATCTCCTCAACCTTCCTACGTTCATTAGGACATCCATTGAATGCTCTTATGAACATGTTAACAAATCACTTCTTCCCTTGACACGCATTACTTTCTCATTAAGTACTAAATAATTCAACGTAATCATATTTTGTAAATGCAAAGAACTCTTATACCAATCTAGCTTAAGTTGCATTCTGCATCAGATTCTCTGGATAGCTGATATTATTAGTGGATAAAATGTATGAGATGCCCATGAGAGTGACTGAATTATTGGGGTGCTGAGCTTCAGGAGCCCAGCCAACACTTAGCAAATTCCTAGGCTACTATTGCCCGCCATAATTCAAGCCACGAAAGCAAGCTTGCTGACCTCCATGGAGGTTTTAATTTTTATGATGTAAAAGGAATATATGGGTGCAGAACTTCTCTCCTCCTGTGTAAACTATGTAGCCAGAAAATGTTATCTGCACATTTAAGACAGATCTTTGGCTATTGAAACACACAGACAAATTTAGAGCTGCAAATTAATATGAATAAAAATGAGTTACTTTTTTCCTAGCTTGTTCCAGATAATCTTACGGTATGTTTCTATAAAAGGAACAAGGAGTGTGAACTGGGGGTGGGGTGGGGGGAGAGTTCATAAGCAAAAGATCCATCTTTTTATTACCAGGGTTTTTCAACCTGTGACTTTCCAGGTTTCGTGGTTAAAAGCTTCCATAATTTCAAACCACTGACCATGATGGGTGAGTGTGTGAAATTGTTAAACCCAAAATTCTAAAAAAAAGCAACCAAAATTGAAGAACACTTTTTCAAAACTCTTTGTTGTGCATAGAAGATGATGAGCAGAGGAAAGGGAATCTACCAATCAGGTGCATTCATAGAAGGCAAAGAAACCTATAAAAATCCAATCCCAACAAATTGTTTAGGCAGACTGAAGACATGTCTATGGAGATTCTCAATCATCCAGCTCAACCATCCAGGTCCCAAAGATGCAGGCAACTGGACTTTCTTGTTTTTCTTTGAAGATGTTTTGCTTCTCATCCAAGCAGGTTCTTCAGCTCTGGATGAGAAGTGAAACGTCTTTAAAGAAAATCCAGAAAGTCCAGTTGCCTCTTGAAAAAGCACTTTGGGACAGACTGAAGAAAGTAGCTAGAAAGTTTTTAATTATTAAATATATTTATATGCACCCAAATCAAAAAGATCTCTCAGTGCCTCATGTTGAAAAATACAATATAAAACAAACCCCCATACAAAATAAAAATTAATTCTTATTTTTGATTGATTTAAGGGAAATTCTTAATACATATATACATAATTACTGCAATTTTCTTTATGGAGACTAGGCTATTGAACAAAATTTGTTATATTTTTAACAGACCAAGCATTTGATTCATATATTATATAAAGAAAGGGCATTTATGGAGAAAATCTGAGAAACACCTGCTTTATTTGGAGTGACATAGAGGAAGTAACTCTAGAAAAGGAGAAAATACAAAAAATATTGGATGGTGATTTGGGGAAGGATATATAATATCTTAGGGGAACAAAACAAAATAATAAAGGAAATGACAACTTTCACTACAACAACGTTGAGGGCAGGGAAGAAAGCATCATCTAACCCTACAGTAGCGACAGCCTCCCCTGCTAGCCAGCGTTCAATAGAGGAGATGTTGACCATTGAAAAAGTAGGTGGCACATCAGTGATACAGACAATGTACACTACACTCACAATGATGCAAGAAACCATGCTGAAATTACAGGAGGTAATATCACAAAATCATGTAGAGTTGAAGTCAGATATTTAGAAATTAGACAACAGGATGGAATTGATACAAGGGGCAATCCCAAAAAACGAACAGCATATAAAACTGGTGGACACAAAGGTTGAGCAAACTGAGAAAAAATTAGAACGGATGGACCAAATAATAATAATAGCCAACAAAGAACTAGAAAATTCCCTAATAAATCTGGAAAAGGACTGATCCTCTTATTACCTACGGTTTCAGAATGTGATGGAGACAAAGGAAGAAGACTTGGGAGGATTAATGGTGGAAATGATAGCGGAAACTCTCCAGAAAGATAGGTAGGAAATAATAAACGAGTTAGATGAGGTATACCGTGTTCAAACAAATTATGCCAAATGCCATCACCTACCCAGAGAAGTGCACGTAAGTTTCACTAGGAAAAAAACCAGAGATATTATCTATAAAGCCACGAAAGAAGAACCAATAATGTATAAGGAGAAAGAAATAATTACGTTAAAACAGGTTCCGAGACATGTGCGCAAACAGAGGAAAGATTACCGGTTCTTGGCATCCGTGTTAAACAAAAATAATATACTATTCAGATGGATCATCCCAGAAGGGATGATAATCACGTGGGAGGGCAAGAAAATCAAAGTGGATAGTTTAGAGAAAGCCCAAGAGATATATGATCAATTACCAGGAATAGACGAAGAGTCAGGTAGTGGAGAGAGGTTGGAACCGGCAAGCCAAGAAGAGAGACAGGAAACGGAAGAAGAGGAAAGAAAGGAAAGCACTAAAGAACCTAAAGAACCCCCCAAACAGATAGAAGAAATTAGAACTAGAACACAGAGAGCCACAAAAAACAAGCAAAAACTAAATACCCATAAGGAATTAGGGAAATGCAGAAAGAAACCAAATTGATATCAATAAATGTGAAAGGATTAAATAACGCAGGGAAAAGGATAAAAATATTTATGAAATTAGTTAATCAAAAAGCAGACATTATATGTCTTCAATAAACACACATTAAAGAGAAAGACCAAAAATATTTAGAATGCCAAAAACTGGGTGAACTCCATGCATTGCTAGCAGAGAAGAAAAAAAGAGGAGTAGTGATATATGCTAAAAAAGAAATAAAGACCAAGGAAATTTATGTAGATCCCAAAGGAAGGTTGTTAATGCTTGGAATTAAGATAGGTAACAGTATAATGCTCTTGGTAAACATATATAAACCAAATATGGTAAATAAATAAAAACCAAAAAGAATTTTATAGGAGAACCCATGGAAAAATAATAATGACAGGTTATAAAAAAGTTTTTATAGTGGGTGACTATAATGGAATAATACACAAAAAGATTACATTAGTGATAAGGGGAAACGAACAAAAAGAATCATATTACCAAAAACATTTTTTGAAATGGTGGAAGAACTAAATTTAATAGACGTGTGGAGAACATTACACCCCAAAGAAAAACAGTTTACGGTCTATTCCAATCCGCACAAGTCGTATTCAAGGATGGATATGGTATGGGCAAGTGGCGAATTGAGTAAGAACATAGATAGAGTAGAGATCATCCCGACCATCTGGGAAGATCTCAACCCCCTTGTAATAATATAGAGAGGTGAAAAAAAGAGAGCCAGGAGATGGATACTAAACACACAAATTTTACAAGACAATGGATATTTACAAAATATTGAAAAAGAACTAACTCTATTTCTTAAAGAGAATAAAAAACAACCCACCACATTGCAAAATCTATGGGATATTTTGAAGGCCTATACCAGAGGGATCTGTAATGAAAAGCAAAGAAAAATTGCAACAACAAAACAGAGTATTGGACGAAATAAAACAATTAGAAAATAACCTTCAAAACAAACCAGGAGATGAACAAATAAATGAGACATTAATCCTATCTAAACATAAATATGATAGAACAATTAGAACATGTAAAAATATTAGATTTATGAAGCAATCATTCTTCAAAAACGCAAATAAACCCGGTAGGTGGCTGGCATACAAACTTAAAAAAGAGAAGGAGAATAGGATAATACATCAATTAGAAAATGGAACAGGGAAGCTACAAAATAATGAAGAAAAATTAAAGGAAATTACTTCAGAATATTTTGAAAATTTATACAAACAAGATAAGATAGAAACAGATAAAATAAATGAGTATCTAAAGGGAGGAAGTATGCCGCCATTAGATGAGGAAGACAAAATAATGTTAAACAGAGAAATAACAGTGATGGAATTAAAAGATGCAATCAAAAAGCAAAAAAATAACAAATCTCCTGGACCAGATGGCCTTCCGGGGGAATTCTACAAAAATATAGGAGAACCACTGGAACAACTATTATTAGATTTGTATAATGAAGCTCTATCGAAAGCCAAAATACCAAACTTGTGGAGGGAAGCGTACATCACCATGATTGTGAAAGAAGGTGCCAATGCAAATCAAATTCATAACTATAGGCCAATTTCATTGTTGAACAGCGACTATAAATTTTTTATGAACATTATGGCAGAAAGAACAAAGAGAATATTAAATAAAATTATACATTCGGATCAAAATGGCTTTCTCCCAACAAGACAAATTAGAACCAACACAAGAATTGTATTAAACATTTTAGAGTATTATGAGGCGCATCCAGAAAAGCAAGCTGCACTAGTTTTCCTGGATGCGCAAAAGACGTTCGACAATGTAAATTGGCAATATACTGTATGATTTGGCAAATTAAAAAAATGAAATTCAGAGGAAAATTTGAACAGATGATAGAAACAATATACACTTCCCAGAAAGCCAAGGTAATAATAAATGGGGATACTACTAGGCCAGTGATGGCAAACCTTTTTTGGTTCATGTGCCAAAAAGGGGGGGCGCGCGCGCTAGCGCGCGCACGCATACCCACACCCATTCCCTCCCCCCCACGCATGCGCACAACACCCACCCATGCTACCCCCTGCGCATGCGCACACACACACACACCCGCGCAAAGGCCTTACCGGAGCCTGGGACGGTAAAAAATGACAAAACGGGGAAACCGGAAGTTCGGAAAAATGCACTTCCGGTTTGTCCATTTCATCATTTTTTGCATTCCGGGGCTTCAGGGAATTTCCCTGAACCCTCCGGAGTGCAAAAAACAGCTCACCGGCAAACCGGAAGTGCGTTTTTCCGCACTTCCGGTTTGTCCGTTTTGTAGTTTTTTGCATTCCGGGGCTTCAGGAAGCTTCCCTGAACCCTACGGAGTGCAAAAAACAGCTCACCGGCAAACCGGAAGTGCGTTTTTCCGCACTTCCGGTTTGCCGGTGGGCAACGCTCGCATGCCCTCTGCTATGGCTCCGCGTGCCACCTGTGGCACGCGTGCCATAGGTTCGCCACCATGGTACTAGGCCATTCCAGATAATAAAAGGAGTCTGGCAGGGATGCCCATTGTCACCTCTGCTTTTTATCTTGACTTTAGAAATATTATTGAACAAAATTAGATCCAATTCAAGCATTAAAGGAACCAAAATTAGAAAAGAAGAGTATAAAATACAGGCCTTTGCCAACAACTTAGTATTCTTTTTGGACCAATATTAATTAAGGAAATAGAAAAGTATGGAGAGGTGGCAGTCCTCAGAATCAATAAACAAAAAACCAAATTATTAACTAAGAACATGACATTAAATCAGAAAAAAAACTTAGAAGAAGAATTGGGTCTACAAATCACTAAAAAAATTAAATACTTAGGTGTCAATTTGACAGCTAGATGCTCTTCAATTAAGGAAAATAATTATACGAAATTAGTGCAACAAATAAAAATTGATTTAGAAAGGTGGGGAACGCTGCAATTATCTTTACTAGGTCGGATAGCAGCCATAAAAATAAATATTTTACCAAAATTATTATACTTCTTTCAAACTATATCTATAAAATTGGATAAAAAATTTTTATTGACTTGAATAAAATTATTTTGAAATTTATATGGCAAAGCAAGAAGCTGATAATTAAATTAATTGATTTGCAAGATAGCAGAAGTAGAGGTGGCTTTGGGCTCCCGGACTGGAGACTATACTATAAAGCAGTACTGTTGGTTTGGCTTAGAGATTGGATCAATTTGAGGAATAGACGGTTATTGACATTGGAAGGCCATGACCTACAGAAGGGATGGCATGCATTTCTATGGGATAAAGAAAATAAACCACAACAGTATTTCCATAGACATATGATTAGAGATTCATTGATGCAAATTTGGCAAGAGGTGAGGAAAAAACATTATTTGAAAATTCCTAATTGGCTGTACACCATGGAGGTGATGATCTATTCAAACATGATCGATCAAGTAGAATGGTTAAATACAAAGATATTTTGGATGGATTTGGGAAATTAAAAAGCAGAGAGGATTTGAAAAAGCAAGGTATAATTATAGATTGGTGGCCTTATCTTCAACTCCAATCAAGATACAAAAAAGATAGTGAAGAAATTGGAATCGAAATAGAAACTCAACAATTAGACAAACTTTTGACAGGCCCAGAAGACAAAATTATTTCCAAAATATACAATTATCTGTTACAATTTGATAGGGCCGAAGACATAGTAAAAGGGACAATGATAGCGTGGGCAAAAAATGTGGGACACAACATACACTTGGCTGACTGGGAACAAATTTGGAATAGAAATTATAAAATAACAAAATTGGCATCTTACAAAGAAAATAATTACAAAATGTTTTATCGCTGGCACTTGGCCCCTGTAAGATTAGCGAAAATATATCCTAATTTAAATTCGATCTGTTGGAAATGCAAAAAAGAGCAAGGCACCTTCTTTCACACGTGGTGGTCGTGTCCCGAAGCGAAAAAAAATTGGACAAAGATACACAATTGGTTACAAGAAATAATAGGATTAACAGTAGAATTTATCCCAGAACTCCATTTATTAGGAATATTCAAAAGACAATATGATAAAAGCATCTAGTATTTGATTTTGCATATTACAACAGCTGCTAGGATTGCATATGCGCAATGCTGGAGGAACCCCAATACATCCATCGAAAACTTGATAATCAAGAAAATACAGTGATACCTCGGTTCACGAACGCTTCTGTTCACGAACAATTCGGTTCACGAACAGAAAAGTGCATAAAAATATGCTCCGGTTCATGAACTCCGCCTCGGTTCACGAACAGGAGCCGCGGCCATTTTAATACTATTTCCAGGCTGTCACATGGTCGTGACACATGGTCCCCCTTTTCCTGCACGGTCCTTTTGCTAAACCTCCCCCCCCTTCTGACATCTAAACCTACTGGCTCCGAATCCAAAGCGGGGCTGTTGCCTTCTTCTCCGCTCCGCTTCTTCATTTCTGGGCGCCCAGATCCAACCTCTGTTCCCATTTGCCAAGGCAAACAAGCGCAGCAGCAGGAGTTCGGGCTGCCCCCCCCCCTTGTCAGCCCGAAGGAAGGGAGGAGGAGGGGGGCCTCGTCCTTCCCCTCCTCCCCTCCCTTGCAACTTTTCAGGGCAGGTGGGGGGGAAGAGGAGAGGCTCTTGCCAGTCCGAGTGCCAAGGCACTGATTGCGGCGGTGCTGGGCGAGGGTGCGAGCTCTGCTGGTCTGAGGACTCTGATCTTCCTCCTCCTCCTCTCGCCGGGTCATCGCCAGCAGCAGCCAGCCGGCTGATCACGGCGCCTGGAAGAACCGGCGCCCTGCTTCCTGCCTTGGCTCTGGCGCGCACCTCGGCTTACCTTAGGGAAAGCAGGCGGCGGGTGGAAGGCAAAGCCAGGGCAGGCAATGCTGAGTCTGGCTTAGCCGGGCAGAGACGCGGGGCTCTGCGCCTTGGTCCTCCCCTGCATCATCCCACAGAGAGGCCGGATCCCCAAGATCCCAGCCAAGTGGCAGAAGGCAGATCCAAACGGGCGGGCGCAGGCTGGCGGGTGAGCGAGGGAGGTGGCGCCCGCCTGTTGGGATCTGCCTTCTGCCTCTGCCTCCCTCGCTCATCCGCCAGCCTGTGCCCGCCCGTTCGGATCTGCCTTCTGCCTCTTCCTCCCTCGCTCATCCGCCAGCCTGCGCCCGCCCGTTCGGATCTGCCTTCTGCCTCTGCCTCCCTCGCTCACCTGCCA